>APFE030138139.1:32254-60090 GCA_000404065.3 Pinus taeda | reverse complement strand
GATTTATTTAAGAGGGGGTTTCCTGAGCCCTTTGCTTGTTTTCTATCTTGAAAAATTATCGCATATTTTCTTCTTTAAGTTGAAAGCATTTGACTTCGTTCTAAGCAAATAAAAAATAAAATAAAATAAAATAAAAATTTCATTTCTTAAAGAGCAACGCTTTGAAGGCACTGGTCGTTTATGTGTTTCATGCTTATCTCATGTGTTAATGGCTATTGCTCATATCAGGTTTTGCTTATAGATTTTAGATAAATAATCTATTTAACTCTAACAGTTCTCCTAGAATCTCGCATCTTTGTTTTTACCTTAACTTTTCATTAGGGACCACCCCCCTTAGCTAACCTAGGAGATAGCTCAAACGGAGAGAGTTGGAATTAGTGTGACAGCCCCTTCTCTGAGTTCCCTGCCACCAACCACACCTTGTGGGGTTGAAGGCTTTTCTCACTGACTTGTAGGTAGGTGCGGGCGGCAGGGTCAACAGGGTTCACTGGCCGCATGAAGTGACCGAGCCGAGTTGATACGGACTCGGCCGACCGAACCGGTTTGACCGCCGAGTCACAAATTATTATACCGGCTCGGACCAACTCAGCCGAGTCAATTCCAAGCCAGCCGGCTTTTAAAACACTGAACTGGACGTTGAAAGGAGCCAAGTGGAGGAGAGAAAGGGCTGATTACAACCAAAAGGACAGGCCGATTTAGCAGCCAGCTGAGCCCTCATGTGCATAGGCCGTACAAGCTTGAGGAGGTCAAGTTATGGAACAAAAGAGGGTGACTTACATCACTGGAACAGGGCCGTACAGCAGGGGTAAAGAGGCCAAATTTATTGCAGAGAGATGCCAAAATTCAGACCATTTTAGACGCTGTTTTCTTCTTAAAGCAAGCTTATCGATTTCCTACAGCATGCCGAGTTACAAGTCTTGCTACAGCTGATAAATTTCTATGTAAAATTATTTGTGGGTCTGAACCTAATATTCCTAATTAATACAAAAGTGAAGGAGAATTTTTCGAAGTCATTTATCTGCTGTTTTATGTCTGCTTCTCTTGCTATTTTTGCTGCAAATTAATTTTCAGAAGTTGAGATACCAGGGTATTTATTTTACAGCATTTCAGAAATTTTATTTGGGTATAATATTTTTCTGGGTTTTGTGTAAATTAATGAGACAAAATAGATCTGATTTGTTTTTAAAGAATTAACAATCATAATTTCTTACTGTGGTTCCATTATGCCCAATTAATCTAAAGTATAATTGTTCTCACATCACTTTTCTCCACTTGTGACACTTACGTGCTTTGCCTTGACATCACAAATGATGTTAAAATGCAATTTATAAGCTCAAGAACCATGGTGAAAAGGTGAATTCAAGAAATTTATGAATCAACTCCTACTTCAACTAAAAGGAATATTGCATGCTACCTCAGTTCATTGACCATGTAACTGCAAAGGAAATCCTTTGATACTGGTGCAGTTACCATTACACCAAGTACACATCTAGTTCCACGGCCCATTCAAATCCATGGTCACTTTCAAAGTTGGGTTGATCAAGCCCACCCCATATCAGTCAAATATTTTCACTCCATGAAAGAGTACATGAACAAACCTGGTGTAAATGCTACCCAATTCACTCCAAAACCAGTGAGAGAGTCGTAAGGAGGATAGAACCCCAAAAAGAGAGAACTTGGAGGTAACTTCAATCGCCTCCTCAAGGTGAAATCTTCCATTTTGTATTTATTTTTTCAGTTGGTGTCAGTACAAAGGTGCCTTCGCACCCTACCCTTCCTACCCACATAAAGTTTTTGAAAGGATATGTATGTTTTTACATTTGATTTTGCATTAACTGTTTGATCTACTAATCTTGTTGTGGAATTCTAGTATTGGTTCTTTGATGTCATTATGTGTATGTTCTTTGTGAGGAGGATTCTCCACTTGAATCCCTCTCCTCTTGGTCCACAACAAAGTCAATGCATAAAGAAGCTTCCTCCCAAGGTTTGCTTCTCCTTTCCTCATCAGTTTCCATCCATTTGATGCTTGGGGATAGTTTAAATTGTACTTCTCATTCACACATTCTTGTCTGCATCTATGGTTCCAAGCCACTATTGAGTGTTATTTTGTCACTTTGTTCACCAAATTACACATAGTAATAAATTACAGTGTTGATAATATCGCCAATTGATTTGGCAAAACGATATATCGCCGAGTAAATATCGTGATATTTCCAGAATATAGTGATATTTTGAAAATATCGACTAAATATCATCATATTTTGAAAATATTGGCTATGTTTAAAAATCTGAAAACAATAAAAACAATTATGTTTGCCGATATTTTCTGATATTTTGCCGATATTTTCGCCGATATTGCCAATAAGATGTTGTCAGGACCCTCACCGATATTTTGCCGATACCGATATTTTCAACACTGATAAATTATAATCAAGCCATATTTAATCAACCTCACAACAAAGCAAATACCCACTTGTAGTTGTGAACCAAAATTTGTACATGTGGGCATGTTCTTCCATATGTACTAATAGATACCTACATGTAACGATGAGGCAAACAATGCAGGTTCCATGCCTCCAGTGCTTTACTATTTTATCATTAGCACATAGTTTGGAAATGCCCTAGGCACTCTCACATGGTACTATATATGATGTTTCTGATAGTGTTGTTGACGTTTTTTAGTCATAAATGAAAATTAATAAATTTTGTATTTTCCCCTTCTTAAGCATGTGTTTGGGGAGTCACAACTATTCTTTGCAAATCCTTGTCTAAAAAAGGAAATGGAGAGGCACATGCACAACAAGGTTTACTAGGAGATCTAAAATCTAAGAATTTAGAAATATAATAGATAAAATAAAGGTCCCTCATCGTCGCACCAGTAGTTAGGACAAATTGAAATATTAAAGAAAATCTTCATTTGACTTCCCACAACATGTGCTTCTGATGTACAGCAGCAATCATAACAAACAAGATAGATAGGCACCTAAATAAAATCACGATGAAGTCAGAAGACACAGAAACTGGGTCGAAGTAATAGTGATGATTCAATACCTCTAAAGAGGTGAAGCCACTGGCAATCAACTCCCCATTCTCCCATGCTAGTGTAATTGATCTTAATGGCATATCCAAAAGATCTGTAATGCAAACAAAACCAATTTAATGGCTTTGGAAATTAGTGGAAAAGGATAGTGACATTAGTCACAGGCTATAAGGAGAACCCAACTAACTTCAATGATGAGGATTACATCGGCATTCATTAACTGCAAAATACATTATTATGTAGAAACAGAGCACATGCCTGTGATTTGTCTAAGCTTTCGCAATGAAGGGATCAACTTTTCAAGTTGATCCCATGGTATTTCAGAAATTTCTTCTTGTTTTACAACGCCTTCTACAGACTTTTGTACTCCAATATCTTCATCTACGACAGACTTGAGTAGAGAAGACATGTTTTGGAATGCAGTCTTAACCAATTTTTGTAGCTGCAAGAGACCATAATAATGTCAGCCATAGCCACACTGGTAGCTAGAATGATACAGACCTTTAATTTATTCACAAAAATGTTATACTAAATTTGTCGAGTATAGATTTTACAAAGAGAACCTGAAAAGTCTCTTCAACAGCCATATCATCTAGCATAAGAATCTCTGAACCAATTCTGGAAAATAAATCTTGCAAAACATAAAGCAGAATTTTCTTATAAATAGGTGGCTGAAGCAATGGTTGCCAGAGCATTCGGACTTTCTCCATCAACAAGACAACCTGATCAAATTGAATAAATACAGAGTCAGATTTCTGACCAATCCATCTAAACAATAATACAAATACAAGCAACTAAAGAAACATAAATAAAAATATAAATTCTAAACATAAATCCCTACTAAAAGACTATTCGACTTGATAGGATGATTCACGGACCAAAATCCGTACGACATATAAATCAGTGACACCACACCATCAGAAGTTAAAATCAAATGACCACACCTGCAACACAGTTTAGAACATTATGATTATGTGTTTATGTCCAAGTGCCAGGTCTTACTACATGCCATACCAGGCAAGTAGTCCACAGTCAATTATAAGTCAGTAAGAAGATACCATCGTTACAAGCAGGATGAGGTCGTCAATAATGTAATCATAATGATGTCATCAATGATGTGAGCAGATCGGTCACTGGAAGCTTCTACATAGACAACTACATGTAAGGCAAGTTTTGTCTCAAGGTGAATTCCCATCTTGTACTTTTATAAAAGGAGGTCATGTATAGTAAGACCTATGTCTTGCACATTTTAAAGATGCCATCAGTGTTATCACTGTGAGAAGGAACTAGAATACAAGACCACTCTCATACAATATTTCTATTGAAGTAAATCATATAAAGTTTTGCCTCTTTGTTCACAAACAACTACTTTTGCTTAAAGCAATGGGCAGCATCATTCTTGATGTATATAATACATATAAATTTCTCAAACAAGATTGAGAATTGGAATCACTGACATCGTTTTTTCTACGTTGTATCACAGGAATAGAGGTCTTGAAAGCTTCTGACAGCTTTTGACTCTTGAGGCAAGAGAAATTCTTGCAATAATATTCCTCAATCTGTTATGGAGATATTTTGTTCACCTTCCTGAGAATTTAAGGCAGTGTTGCAGTCATTTAGAAGTGACCTTGAGGTAACAAGGAAAGACAGCAACAACTAGTGAAAGCCTGCAACAGCAAAGTGGACACAGATAGGCCAGCAGGAGGACTACAGCAGCAAAGGCAAGTCTGTAGCAACAGCAGGTTGACACAAGCAAAGAATTGTCATAGAAAAGGAAGCTAGACCAAAACCAAGATGGAATGATTGGAAGTATGAAGTTACATTGTAGGAGCCAGAAAAAGATGCAGAAGCATTTCACATTGCTAGGCCTAATGATCCCATCAAAAATGAGGGATCTGATTACACAAATGGAAATTAAGGTTAAAGAATGATGGCACCAGGAAACCCTGATGACAAATTACTGTACCAATCGCTTTAGCTGTGCCATTCTGATGATAAATTATCAGTCATATATATATGAAAGAGGATTCAATTGCACCTTGAAAAATTCACCATGATAAAATAAATTCTTACACCATAAATTCCTCTGCACTAAATATCAAATCTGCCCATTGTATTTTGAAACCTTGTGCCAATTATCATGCCTCTCCTCATCATGGTCTCATCATGCTCAACCCATTCCAAATTAAAAACGTGTTCATGGTATATAAGTACAACCCATGGTTTTAAGAAACCACGAGTTCATCCATGCTCCATACTTCTTGAATAGGCTGGCCCTTCAAAGTTCAGCCTATACATGTTGCTCTCTCTAACTCCTAAGACATGTCCCTCATAAGAGCAAGAACTGTTGGGTCTGATCAGTACTTTCCCATCCTGGACAGAAACATATAAACCCTTCTACATCATGGAGACTGAGAGCAAACTTCACTTGAGTTCCGGCACCCAAAACACGTCTTCCACTTCCATACTGTTTCCAGAATCGAGTTGGAATATCACTGTTACAACCCCTTTTAACTACATGTTTGGAATCAACACCAAACTCCACATGTAGCTCTGAGTCCCACCCAGTCACGATGTCGAATTGATCGCATGCTCCTATCATATGCCTTGTGGCTCCATGACCCAACAGCCATGCACCCATTGGTAATGTACATGAGATATGGTAGGAATCAAGTACAAATTCCACCTCAAACTTCCTATCAAACTCCTCTTGACTTATACCGATGCAACTACAACTAGTTGCATGTCCTTTCCCCCTTTCTTCCTTTCCAGACACCGTGAAGCATAGTGTCCCGTCTTATGACAGGGAAAACACTTGACTTTATTCAAGTCCTTCTTCTGCAGCTGTGAGGTTGACTCCTCACCCCTGCTACTCGAACCTTTGCTCCCCATTGCCCGACTGGCAAGAGCAAGCTTCTCATCATCTCCACTCTTTTGTTGTCCTCCAAACAAGGATTTCTCGCAGAGCTTCTTCTAGGTGAAGTCATCCAACAGTCAGTTCCAATCTAGTAGATGTTCACAAAGGTAGCCTAGGTTTTGAGAACTTGAGGTTATCCTTACAAGCTCATCATCTAGCAAGGCTACCTCAATAGCTCCAAAGTCATCTCAAACATTCTAAATCCTTGTGAGCTATGACGCCATGTTGTCTAATTTAGTCATCTTGGTGTTCCTAAGCTTCTCTCTCAACACCATTTTTCGATTTTGATTGTCACTTTGATATAGGCTCATCATTGTAGTTCACATCTAAAAGGCATTATCCTTCCCTGACATGTGAGGGATCACATGATCATTCAACCTGTTGAAAAATGTGTAACTACGTTCAGTCTTCATAAATATGAAATGTACTTTTGATTCTTGTATATTCTGAAATAAAAGAAAAAATATATATTATTATTATTATTTTTGGAGCACGAGTTTCATACTCGAGGTCTTTTATTTTAGATGTCAAGCACCCATTGAGTGCTTCTAGGATTTGTCTTAGATCAAGAAGTCAAACGAGTCACTATCATAAGATGAAGACCCTATCAGGCACATTGTAACTTGTAAAGAAAATTATTTTTGTCTTTAAAAGTGTTAAAATACCCTTCAAGGCCAAGTCGGCCTGGCAGCTGGGAAGTCGGCCTATTTTGAGGAGCCGCGTCCTCCTTTAGAAACCTATATAAAGGAAGGAACTCGACCTCCTTAGAACACATTCATCACTCACTCATCCAAGTGAAGAAGAAGAGCAAGAAGGGAGCAAAGAAGGAAGAGGATGAAGAAGACTTGTTTCTGGGCTATTTCTCTCTCAAACATAAGCCTAGGGTTTTTGATGCTAGACTAGCGTTGTTCTTCTGCAGATTCGAACTTGAAGAAAGAAGAGAAAGAAGGTCAGTGAAGGTCACATTAGGTCATCCTCAAGCACCAAAAGAAGGACAAATCCAAGCGAAGGTTTGAATAAGCCTTGGGAGGCCAGAATAAGCTCACACATGTGGCAGCAGTTGCCGCTGGGAGGGCTGAAAATTTCAGACATGTAGTAGAGGCCGAAATTTTGAAGTTGGGGGTCAAAGTTGTACTATTAGAAGAGATTTGATTGGGTTTGACTTGGACAAAGGAAGCACATCATCTAGAAGGGTTGGACTTGGTCTTGGAGGGTATTGGTCTTGGTCTAGAGGTCTTGGAATTCGTCAAATTGAAGAACCTATAACAAGAGAAGAGATTTGTGGGTTTTACTCTCCAGTGGAGAGGTTTTGGCCCTGGCTTGTAGCCTACATTTTGTGTTCTTGTGTACTATCGTTCTTCTTGTTTTGGTAGTTGTTTGATGATATACAAACATAATAATAAGCTAATAAGTAAGAAAAAGTAAAAAAAGATCACGAGTAGTTATTAAGAAAAGAGAAATCATTTTAACTATTGCCCTATAGATTTCTCAACATGGCATCAGAGCTAAGATTGGCTAAGGGCATTATGAAGATCTCTACTACAATGAAGAAGTTTCTAAAGAAGTGTTCAAAGTTAAAAGTCATTTCAAGAAGGGCTTCAAAGAAGTATGGAATCTTCTATTTACTCCAAAGAAGGAAGTGATCAAGACAAAGGACAAAGCACTCTTCTTAGCACTACTGGCACATTTCAAGATGAGAGCATTTAGGTGATCAATAGTGGAGGATCAAGACCTATGACCGACCATCACAAGCAACTAAAAACATTGTCAAAAGGAAAGTCCTCTTACTCTCTAGAGCTTGGTGATAATAAGAGCTATCCTATGAGAGGAATTGGATCAACCTCACTAGAGATGGAGAAAGGAGGAAGTATTCATCTCAACAACATCCTATTTGTTCCAGGTTTGCATAAGAATTTACTTTCCATTTCAAGTCTAGAAAATAATGGTGACATAGTGGCTTTCATTGATAGAAGAGTTGTAGTATAGGGTAAAAACTCAAGCATAGAAGATGCTAGAATGACTGGAATTCGTGAAGGAAGACTTTATAGATTGATGACTCCCCTCACTCAAGCTTTGGTTCACATTGAAGTTAGCCCATGTGAACTTTGGCATAGAAGTATTGGTCATCTCCACTACAAAATCTTACCGACACTAAATACCATAGTAAATGCATCCTAGAACTTAAAGAAGATCATGAAGGAGTTTGCGAGGATGTGCATTGGGTAAGAACACCAAAAGACCATTTGGAAGCAGTGCTTCAAGGTCAAAAGAAATCTTGGATCTTATTCATTCAGATGTTTGTGGTCTATGACTCCAAAGCTACTTGGAGGTCATCTATACTATGTCACATTCATAGATGACCGCTCACAGAAATCTTGGGTTTACTTAATGAAATCCAAGGATGAAGTCTTTACGAAATTTCAAGAATTCAAAGCTGAAGTAGAGAACCTTACAGAAAGGAGAATCAAGATGTTAAGATTTGATAATGGAGGAGAGTATACTTCAAAAGAAATTATAGCCTTCTTTAAGGAGTCTGGGATTAATAGGGAGATGATAGTCGCATATAATCCCAAGCAAAATGGAGTTGCGGAATGAAAGAATCGATCCATTGAAGAAAGTGTAAAAGCAATGCTACATGATCAAGATTTGCCAAAATTATTGTATGGTGAAGCAACAAAGATAGTTGTATACATTCAAAATCGAAGTCCCCACAAGTCACTAAATAGCTTGACTCTTGAAGAAGTATTCACTGGGAAGAAACAAAGCATCAATCATCTTTGAATTCTTGGTTGTTCTGTCTATATTCATATACCTAAGGACAAGAGAAAGAAGTTGGACCCATCAGGCATGAAGGGAACATTTGTTGGCTATAGTAACTCTATTAAGGCCTATAGGATCTACATAAAGGAAGGACACTGAACAAAATTCAATCAAGATGTGATAATTTACGAAAGTATTGCATTCAAGAAATCAAAGGATCTCCCTATGGACTCTAATGGTGAAGAATTTTTGGTATTTGAAGAAGAAGTTACAAGGTAGAAAGAAGAATCAAATCATGAAGATGAAAGTCCTAGTGAGCCGATATAACCTCTAGTAATCCCTGAAACTACAAAGAGGCCTAACTGGTTGAAGTCTACACTACTTGATGCAGAAGGTCATGGAGCAGTTCATGGCACATTCAAGGAAAGCGAGAAACCCAAATGATATTTTGGGTATGCAACCTATATGACGATATTGATAGAAGCAAACCCATTCACCTTTGAAGAAGTTGTCACACACCAAGAATGGAAAGATGCCATGAATGAAGAGTATCAATCGATAATGAAAAATGGAGTTTGGGAGATCATACCTAGGCCTGAAGACAAATCTGTGGTAACTTCCAAATGGCTCTACAAGATTAAACATGCAACAGATGGAAGTATTGATAAATATAAGGAAAGATTTGTGGCTAGAGGGATCTCTCAACAAGAAGGCATTGATTATGAAGAGACATTTGCTCCGACAGCAAGGTATACAACAATACATTCATTGGTCTCTTTGGCAACATCGATGAGATGGAGCATCCACCAAATGAATGCCAAGATTGCATTCCTGAATGGCACAATTGATGAGGAAGTCTATATAGAGCAATCCTTGGGATTTGAAGTTAAAGATAGAGAGGCATATGTTTGCAGATTGAAGAAGGCATTATATCGCCTCAAGCAAGCACCAAGGGCATAGTATGTTAGAATGGATGCATAGCTACAAAGATTAGGCTTCAGAATTCTATTGATATGAAACTTGACATTAGGGTTGCGAAGGGAGAGCTAGTAATTATTCTTTTATATGTGGATTATCTTCTCTTGACAGGTGCGTTACTTTTCGTAGCATCAAATGTGTTCTAGCCACGAAATTTGGTGGAGAGGCTAGAATACATGACATCTCCAAGACCCATAATCGTTTCTAGAAATTCAACCTAGAGATGACTTAATTAAATTATTAACCTACCTTTTAATGTTTCCTAAGTCTAAACTTAGGAAACTAGTTAATTAATCAAAATTAGTTAAGTCAAGATGAGAATAGTCTAGAAACTCACACGGATCGACCTCAAGATGATCCTAGCCCTTGATTAAGATTTAATCTTGGTTATTGGAGTCCCATTAGAGGATTATAAGAAGAAGTCGATGGGCACTTAGAGAAGATACACCAAAGAGTTTGATTTCCTTGGCAGATCGATTTCCAGACAACAACAACAACAATTGTCGGAAAGCCAGAGATTGAAGCAAAGTTAGTGAGGGGCAGAGACAGTGATCTGAAGCAAGTTTTCCATATCTTGAGAGGTTGCAGCAAAAGGCTTAATTATTCCTAGTGAGGCAGCGCAAAGGACTACGTAGTTGCTTCAAAAGAGCAATTCGATTGGCAAGAGGAAAAATCGATTTAACTTCTAGAGGTCAAAAAAGTCTTCCAAAGCACCGAAGAATCAGTTTCCTCAAAAGACAAACAAAATGACTTCGTCAGAGACAATTTTGGGCTTAGATGTCCAAGGGTCTGCACAAGCACTGCGCAGAAGCTGACGCAGATGGTCCAGGAGGACGCGTTTTCTAACGGAAAGTTGTGTCGAGGTGGCTTGTGGAAGAAGGGTAATTCCCTTAAATAATTTTGGTCATATTTTCTTACTGTTTGGATTGCCAGTTGGGCATCCATAGATTGTACTCAAATTTCACTACTTAATAATAAAAACCCTCACTATTGCACCAGTTTTCCCAAGTTGGGTTTTTCCGAGGACAATTGTCAAAATAACAGTGCCATTTTTAAGTGTGTGTGCTAGATTTTCTCAGTTTCCAGTGCTATTTTCTTCCGCAGTTTTATTTGAGAAGATTGCAGTGCGATTTATTCAGTATTTACCATAGCAAATAAATTGTTATATTAATTAACAATTAGAAGAATAATTTCCAATTGTTGTAAGAGGATTTCAGCTTTGAAATTTTCACAAGTTGTGGAAGGTTGAATTGAAGAATGTAAGAAACATCTAGAAGCAGAATTTGACATGAAGGATCTAGGGATGATGCACTACTATTTGGGACAGGAAGTCTGGCAAGGATCTGATGATATCTATCTAGGTCAAGGGAAGTATGTGATCAAGATGTTGAAGAGGTTTGACATGATGGATTGCAAACCAATGACAACCCTGATGATCACAAACTTGAAAAGACTAAGGAGCTATGAATCGAGCATTATGGATCCTTCCAGGTATAGACAATTGATTGGGATGTACTTGCTGAATACGCAACCAAATATATGTTTTGCAATAAATGTTCACAGTTAATTCCAAGTGGAGCCGAAGCTGGATCATTGGATAGCAGCAAAACATATACTGAGATATCTACAAGGAACAATCCACTATTGCATGAAATATGATACGAGGAATGATTTCCACTTGATTGGATATATAGATTTCGACTGGGGAGGAAGTTAGCAAGATTGTACATGCACCGCAAAAACGCTCAGGGCGGGGTTGTCACTTTGATCCCTGCCCACTCCATTCTAGTTGTCCCCTAACAGCAGGCTATGGGGGATAGTCCCTATTAATAAGATGAAGGAGAACAAGTTGGAAACCAACTTCTTTGGGAGACACGGATGAGTGGCCTAGCCAATTGGTAAAATCCGAGCAACATAATTGATTAGATTAGATTTTAAAGTATGACACCAATGCCTTAATGGAGTCACTAATTCTTTCTTACAATAAATTGAAACCCAATGACCGAATGGACACCCGTTGTTTAAGATGATTAACTAACTTGAATGATATGCAAACCTATGACCTATGTGTGATGCAGAGATCTTGGTTATTTTTAGTTAAATTCCTAATCTAGATGTAACCTTCCCTTAAACTATTTTCAAGTTGGGCTCCAACGTAGGTTGTGGGAAAGAGGCCAACAGGAAGCAGGCTAGGGCCTGATTAACGATACCTTTTGTTGTGCTCCTATCACCCAATGTCTCCGACACTGCAGAGACTGTGGCTCTGATGACTACAAGGTCACTGTGTTAACCACCGAAGAGTTGTCGAGGCCCCTCAAGCCAACTGAGAAGTGTTGTCCTATGTCTATCAACCTAGCTTATGCTAGGAGGTAAATTATTAGTGCAATCTAGACTTAGTATGATGATGCAAAAGATTATGAGTTAGATTTGTCTTGAGTTAAGATTTATTTAAGTACTTAGTGAGAATCTTCTTATAGCACGAGTACTCAACAATATTAAAGTAACAATCCTTAAACGAGATAAGTGTAAACTTCAACAATATTCCACAAGATGCTTAGTCAATTAAATCAACTTATCCACTTATTGATCAAGATGCCAATCACAGTTCAACAAGATTATACGTGATAATGTCAAAGAGACATGAAACTTAAATTCTCAAGAAACCAACAATGTTAGTCACTTTAATCATGTAAATGCTAGGAACTAGTAACAAGATATGAAAACACTTAGGCACTTTATGTTCCAATAATTCTTTTTATGGGCAGTAAGTGACTAATATGACAGAAGTAAAAAATTTATGACAGCAGTAAATAAACGCTACTTCAATGATGCCTATGCTTACTCAATGCTGCAAAATGTGCCCAATTGCCAAGTAAATTGAGAAATCAAATGTATTAGGGCCTTTAAGGTATGTTTTCAGAGAATTTTTCAAATCTGAAATATTTATAACAGCAATAAATAAATCGCAGATCGACAAGCTAATGAGGCCCAAAGACAATGCCCAAGATGTCCAAAAGTCGTAAAATTTTGCCAAACTTGAAAAAATCGATTTTTTCAGCTATTTAGAGGATGTGATTCAGAAATTTCAAAACTGATATATTTATTACAGCAATGCAACAGTGACAAATCAGCAACCCAACAATACTTAAGACAATCACTAATATATCCAAAAATAGTAAAATTTTGTAAAAATTGAAAATTTGAAATTTTTGGCCCGTGTTTGATTTAGAAAATTTTTGCAGACTTGATTCAGCTATTTACCCAGAAAAATCCAGCAAGCAAAAAATTAAATCTAAACCAAATTCAAGATGCTCAAGTGACCATAACTTATAAAAATTTAGATTTTGCAATTCTAAGTGATTTTGACCATTTAAAATGTGATTTTAGGGCTTAAAGATTATTGATTTGATTGTTGTAGTAAAACTGAAGTAAAACAAGGGTTTAGAGGTCAAACCCTAGGCCCAAGGCCTTGGAGATCCTGTAGTTGAAATTCTTTGAAACTTTGGCACCAAACTGCCACTTGAAAAATATGAATTTTGAGATCTTAAGCCTGCAAAACCGCCAAGTATTTAGCCTTAAAACTTTATATTAGGGTTCCAGGTCAATTTTGGGCAAAAGAGGCCAAGAAAAGGGAGAGTAAGGCTAAGGAAGACAAATTTGTAGGGATAAAAGGGCTGGGATGATAGATAGAGGCCCAAGGATGAAGGATATGGCCACAAAAGGCCAATACTATGCCTAATGAGGCTAGCATTGGGGATGAAGAGGGCTTAGAGACCTATGGCGTATGGCCTAAAGGCTAAAAAAGGGAGAGTCGCAAGCCTTTAGAGGGTTGCGGCTTAGGGAAAGAGGGAGAAAAGGCAGAGGAAGGAGGCAGAGGGACGACAGAGGAGGGAGGAAGTCCTAGCAGAGGGGCTGAGGGAGGAGGAAGGCTGAAAAGGGAGGGAGCAAAGGAGGACGAAGGGTCGAGGAGGTCGAGGGGTGTTGGACGGAGGGAGACCGAGGGGACGGAAGGCCCATGAGGAGAGGAGGGACGAGGCCGAGGCCTCAAAACCCCACGGCAAGGCCAAAAAATGGCCCTAAACCAAGACAAAGAGGGCAGAAGGAGGGACACTGAGGCTTAGGAGGGAGAAACCAAGGCTAGAAGCCTTGAAAAGTTTGAAACCCTTGCTCAAAAATTTTATGCTTCAACTCTTTGATTTTCCGAAAATTTCTCCGTGGACAATCCTACAAAAAGTTCCAAGAGACTACATTTTACCCTCAAGGGCCTAGATCTAGTTCTTCTCCCACTTGATTCTTTGATCCAACTTGCAAAATAGAAAATAAAAACACCAAAACCCCAAATATATATAAAATAAATCTAAAAACTCCAACCCAATTTAGAAGAATAATTTACAAAAAAAATGACAAAATTATTTACAAATTATACAAGGGTTTTTTCAAAAGAGACTTTGAGAAAATAATTTTTTATGATATTTTTTTCCTTGAAATAATGGCTAAAGCGCTTCAAAAAGATTCATGCTCACTATAGCTCTAGAAAAGATTCAATCCACCATATAAAAGCTAAATATCCAAGCAAAGTAACCCTTGCCCACTATTGTCGTGTAGATTGTCTAAGCAGCACGACAACGCTCAGACCGGGGGTTGTCACCCTGATCCCCAATCTCTCCATTTAAGTCGTCTCCCTCAAGCAGGCTAAAGGGGGTAGACCCTATGGGATAAAGGAAGACCAACTGGGAACCAGCTAGGTTGCGAGACACAACAAGGCAATTTAGTACCTAATTGATTTTAGAAATTAATGTACCAGTGCCTTATGGAATTACTGATTAAATGATTATTTATTAAATGTTGCAGAAATATGAACCTTGTAAAACAATCATTTATCATCAAATAACCTAAGCAAAGATGAATTTTGGCAAATGTGAGATAATCAATAAATGCACAATGCCTTAACAATATTCCAACAATTAAAATTCAAAAGATTAAATGCTTTAAATAACCATGCAATTTTAAATGCTAATCAGTTACCACTTTCATATAGCGAAAATTTAAATAAACATTTAAGTGCATTTAACTATAGAGAAGTGGACATAGATACCACAAAAGACACCCAAAAAATAAATTTTCAAGTTTAGTTAGCTTTTCAAAAAGAATATAATATTCCTTTAATATGTTTTATAATTTTATAAAATTTAGGATTAAAATAAAACAAACTAAGTCTGAAAATAAAATTTAAACTAATCAAAGTCTATCTAAAATCTAAGAACCTTTTATGCTGTTTTAAAAGATATATATAATATATATATTATATATATATATATATATGATATAAAACTGAACAAAAAAAATGTTTAATCTAAAACTAATGAATTAAAAAATATACAAAAATGAAATCTAAAAAAGTAATACCCTTATATAAATAAATATATATATATATACAAAAGGAATTTATAAAATTTAAATCCTAAAAAAATCAAATCTAACCAAAAAAAAAAAAAAAACTTTTTTTGATTTTTTCATTGTAAGCTATCCTAACTTGACAAAATAATGTGAAAAATTAAAATCTTTTATTTGTATATTTGTTAAATTCTAACTGCTAAAATCTACTTTAAATAAAATTAAAATCTAACTTAAAATTGAAATCTAATCTAAACAAACAAAGACATAATACGCTAACCTAAAAAAAAGAATGAAAACTAACAAAGAAATAAAGCATATTAAAAAAAAATCAAAAAGAGCGTTTGTTGTTTTGTTGTTGCAAATTGACAGCGATGAGGGTTTCTTGACCGTATGCAGGTGGATGAGGACTGGGAGTGATGAGAAGTGCAGTATAGCAGCAACAAGGGGACGAGCAAGCATAGAAAGACGTAGGTTCTGGCAACGCGAATATGTGGAGGAGAGAACTGAAGCTGCGTGGATTTGTTGTATTTTTTGCAGGTGTAAGTGGAAGATAAAAGTTGTGGGGTTTGAAGGGAGAGATTGTTTAGGTGTGGAGAGAGTTTGCAATGATAGCAACGTGGGGAGATATAAGAAAAACGCAAGGGAATGAGGCAGCTTGAAGATGGCTCGATGCAGGTTGAGAGTGAGGCAGAGATATGGTGCAAGATAGCAGCACGCAGGTGGGCAATGGTGACTGCATGGTCTATTAGAAATGGCTGCGGAAGATTGGAGCGGGCTATACGCTAAGGCTAACAGGTGAGGAACGTGAGAAATGCCAAAGAAAAATCCCTGTGTGAGGGTTGGCAAGGCAGCGTGGAGCTGCGATGAAGAAACGGGAGCAGGAATGAAGATGCACGCTGGAGGAGAAGAAGAACGCAAACGATCAAGGATGAGATGGGGCTATGTATGATATCAGTTGAGAATTTCCTGCAAAACACTTCCAAATTCTCCACTCCAATAAATTTTAAATCACCTTGCTTTAGATCTGCCCAATGGAAACCCTGATCAGATTGCCTAATGGAAAACCCTGAAGAATTTTCAAAATCTGTACCTGCAACCTGCAATGGCAAAAAACAGAACACCCAAAAATAATATATGCAAGGATTAAACCTAAAAAGAAACCGAAAAACCAGCTAAAGGATTACAATATTTACAGATTAACGACTCTAAGCGGCAAGATTTATCAATAATCCACAGAAATATTTTCAGAATTTTAAATTTTAGATAAGGTGCTTCAAAAAACCCTTCATGCATTCACCAGAAAATTTCAAATGATAAGCCTGGAATCAAAACTAGCTGGGTTCTTCAGAGAATGCAATCTGGGAATTGGCTAGTTCAGCCGAGAACTTCCCCTAACGCTCGGTAACCTAAAAAAAGGATTTCCTGCACAGCTTAAATCAACCATTAACGAAGAAGGAGAAAATGATACTAAAATACAAATGTAACAGAGATACCTGCCATCATATCTAGAAATTTAACTACCATTAAACCCTAGTGACTAAACAAGATCCCTGTGTTTAAAATCACTCTTCATCAAGCTATCATCAATGACTGAAAATAAATTTATGCAGAAAAATAAAACATCTTACAGCAATTCCAGAAGAGTAACTCCAACAAGATTTCAACCCCAAAATCTTTCTTTATTGCACAAAAAAATGACTACAAGAGAGCTTTCTTTAGCACACGACTCTAAAATCGAATGATCTCAAATGACCCCTAACACCCTATTTAAAGGAAAAATTCCCAACGGCTAGTTCGAGTGATCCATGTCAAAATGATCTCGATTGTCAATGAGGATCAAAATCTTTTTTAATCTCATCCGTCGAAATTTTAAATGCACTTTAATATATTAAAAGATTAAAATCTTGCATTTATTTTCTCAAAATTTTGACTTATTATTATTTTATTATTTTATTTTATTTTCAAATCTTTATTTATCTTTTTTAATTTATTTTTTAAATTTTATTTATTTTTATTTTTTTAATTATTTTTAATTTTAATTCTTTAATTTATTTTTTATTATTTATATCTTTTATTTTGTTATTGTTTTTTATTTTTTTATTTTTGGATTCTCGAACTTAACCTTTGGAAAAATCACCTAGGACCTAAGACTTAGGACTTATGAGGAGATTAAAACATTTCAAACCCTCAAGACATTTTACATCATGAGTTTTAGAATTTTACATCTCAAGGGGGCAAACCCATTTGACATAGACCCTCATAGACCACCCAGTCTTGTGACACAAATAATTTAGCAGATCAAGAAATTTGAAATAACCTCACCAAATAATTAGGATTATTTCCAAATTACTTTTACATAGACTCGAAGCACACTAGGATTCCCCTAAGATTCTAATGACAATTCCTTTCGGCTTTGGGGTTAGGCTGAAGGAAAACTCAGCCGATCATGGATCGGTGAGACAAAAAACCTTCCGGAACGTAGATTATCACTAGAAAATTAGGTTTGCCTAGGCAGTTTACATACATGACTCAGATCTACTAAGATTATTTACAATTTATACATGCAGACTAGGTTTACAACATAACATGATCGCACTGATGATGATAGTCAAATGGCACGGACATGTCGATCCAACGTAGTCCCTTTTTTGCAAAAAAGGAGGTGTACTGCTATGGGTAGTGACACGTAGTGGTCAACATCTGGCTCTACTTGGGGACACGTTGCTCTATAGTAACGTCACAATCCAAAATCTGCATCCATGCAACACACAATAAAAACATAAGTAGCCTCCATCCAAAAATCATCATATAACATTAAGCACAAGAAAGATATAAGCTCTTCATTTATTAACTATCTAGTAACATGAAAAGTAAATCTAATCCTAAAACAGAAATGAAAATGCTGAAAAAACAAGAAGTAGGGTTAGAAATACATAGGATGCCCCATGGCATCAGATGTGTTCAATATAGCATATACTGAGCATTTGCCTTCTTTCAAGCAAATCTGTCAGCTGCTTGTCGGAAGTGCCATGTCCAATTCTGCATATGGTAGGACTTTTTCTTATTCGAAAATCAACCTGCTCGTGGTCGTCTGATGCGTCAAATATTCTTCTCATTCTCTTTCTTTTGTGTTTTTTCTTTGTGGCAAGCTGTATCACTAATGACGTGAAACTTTCTCCTTCAGAGCTCTCAGATGAAGTATGTAAGATATGTGTGACATGTCTTTCTTCATTCTGCATCTGCCCTGTCAAAGATGATGGATCAATCTCACAAGTGCCATGATTTATAACTTGATCTTCTATGACTGGAGGATTAGCCGTGTGAGCATCAACCTGATTATTAATTTCCCTTTTATACAGGTCACCTTCATTTATCCACTTTTCAATGGAACAAAGGGCCTCATAATAAGATGGAGCTTGTTGTAGCAGATAAGGAGGCTTCTGATCTGTCAACGTTTCTTGGTTTCTTTCATCCTCTGACCACTGTTGAAATTTCTATACCTGTATTGTAATGGTATCCATCTGGCTAGAGTGTTCAAGCTTCATAGCACTAATTTCCCTGGCATGGTCTTCTTCCATATCTTTTATTACTTTATTATTCTTTTCCTTTATGGTCACCAAGCAATGCTGCATAGAGTTTATCTCTTTCTTATGACTTTCTTGCATGGTAGCCAATTGATTATTATTAAAAAATTCCATGATCGTCATATTTCCATGTGACCCTCGTGTGCTTCAAATAACCCAAGTGCAAATATTCTGTGCCCTATTTCCTGCTCCTTCTACACTTCCTTTGGTTGTTCTCTCTGAAGAATGGCATAGATCCCGTTTGAGAAGGGTTTGTTGTTTGTTGTTGTTGGTTTATTACAAGAGTTTAAAAAGGTTTGATCCATGTTTTGGCTCAATGATGGCAAGGATATTTGTGATAATGAGGCCATTGTTTATTGAATTTCTTAGTGAGGCGTTTTGACAAACAGTTTCATGACAAACTGCTGTAGGCGGTGATTTTATAGTTTTGCCTCAAATGACGTTTACAAAGTCCATTGCAACAATAAAGGGAACTCAAAAAAATACATTTTACTACTACTAGAATCTTTTAGGAAAAACATAGAGTTACAGCTATTATGACCTGGTCATTACTTCGATAAGCTACTCTGACAATGATTTATGAGGCCAACGCAACCCTCCCAAATTTTGTTGCTACAGGTATGTGGAAAAAAAAACATTTGCCAATGACTTCCTTGAATGCAATCCCCTCTGGATCAAAAACTACTCGGCCTTTCCAAGAATATTGTTGTAGCCTTCAATGGCTCAGTCTTCCTTCTTGACAGAAATGAGAGAAGATTTGACAAGTCTATTATAAAGATAATAATGTGGCCCCCTCCAAATCAAGGAACTTGGCGTGGGTATTAAGAGCAGAATTTGGCTTTAATAGATTCATTAGCTCCAAAAAAAAACAATTTAAAGCCTTTCAATCCCCTACCAATAATGATAAATCTCAACTGTTGTAGGAAATGACATAATCTACAATAAATAATTCGATATTTCTTCAGATCCTGGAGGAAATCAATCAAATCATGAATAGTGTCATCCTCATGTGGCATATACAAACTCTAGAATCACTCTACTTCTAATCTTGGCAACAACACCTTCTGCATGTACCCATTATGACGATTTGTGTTCTGCTCATCAACTAATTGATTGCTATCCCAGTCTTGACATTAGAACAATTTTCCTTCACACTTTGAGTTGGGTGTGCATCACCTATATGTCTTCGTGTTCGCAAGGTAACATCAGTGCATCTGCACTGCTATGTGACCGTGACTACATTAGTTGAGTACTCCGCTACAGATTACCACATTCCCGATATGCACAACTATTCGGCATGTCTCAATTTCAAGAAAGAAACAACGACCGCATCTAACACCCTGATGTTGCATTACTCACTTGCCTTCTTCGTGTATAGATTACATGTAGGCTCACCAGTTCACATGTGATTTGTGACAACGCTCTCTTCTCCCCAACAATGCAAGCCCATCAATTTGAATACATCAAGAGACTGATGCAATCTCCGGTCAAATTCTTGTACAAAATTTACCAAGGTACGACTCCAGCAAACCAAAGTTGAATTTTGGTCAACCTGGAAAACTCAGCCCCTTGACAATTAATTTTCCTAGCAATGTGCAAATTGATAATCAATCGAACCTTCGATCTAGCCTCCAATGCTACAGCGACAAGGGTTTTGACTGCCCAACCCAAAGCGATGGTCTCGGCAAGGAACATGTTCGCAGTCTTAACTTCTGGAATGATTTCTTGAATGCTAAATGTGTTCATTAACCAAATCATTCCTCTACCCGACCGCATCCGCATTTCAATTTCTGCCTAGCACACAAGTAAAACAATTCTTTGCTACGGCCCTCGACCCGTCACAACTAAACAACCCTGTTGCTTAGCAAACAATTGCAGTTGACTACACTGATTTTCCACCAAAAGAGGCACTCCCGATCCATCTATCACGGGTGCAAACTCCCACAGCTTCGTGTGGTTCCTTGACTATGCGACTCAGATTGGCATGCAAATCGTGGTCCCCAGGTGCACGGTCAACAAAATTATGCTAGCTCAATCTCTCACTTAGATTTAAAATTGGCTACGCACCATGTTGCCCACCACACTGCGTATGCCACTCGATCTCACCAAAAGTTTCACGATCAATTCGCCACCCAAAACATACAGGTCATGACAACTCCATTGACTCGCCTGGGCCTGATTTGACAGCGTGGCTAATCAACTCCAAATTAATTTTAGTGCAGCTCCTCAAAAGAAATGGTTTTGATGGCCCCCTTTCCAATTCATATGCCACAGATTCTAATACTTTTTGTTTTGGGGCTCCCTTAAATTTACCCTTTTTGAGAAATCTTCCACTGTGTCTTACATTGTCGAACAATCATGCGAAAATAAAGCATTGCTTTTGTAGAATTTTTAATATCAAAACCAATTTGTTGAACATTTATTGAAATCTAGCCATACCTTGGACAAAAATCAACCTGCAATAAACCGTCAAGCTAGCAAGAAGACCAGCTCTAATACCACTATAATGTCCCAAACGGGATATTTTGCTAATTTTGCAGAAACCTAGCTTAACCAAAATTTCTCCATAAGATAACCATTCAATTAACAAAAGATTGCCATGTAAAATATAACAAGTAGAGTGTCTGCAATTCAATAACACAATGAGCAGAAATAATCTCAACTTTCATTAGAATAAATCACTGAAAGAGTGTACATGATGAAATAGCTGGAATAGACAATCTGGTCTCCAAAATTGATCTGCTCTGATGCTGAAACTGACCCTCCCAAAACTGAACTAAAATCAATCGCTGCACCTATGAATTCTAGCAGAATCACTAAGGAGATGAGGTGGGTTTTCGTCCACTCTCACCAAGATCAACCAAGGGTTTTCTTCCTAGGGCTACTGTTGAAGTAGAGAACCGAGTTCTGAAACCTCTCCACGTGAAGAAATCACAAACCCAAGATATCCCCTAATGGCCTCCTCCTCTTTTATAAATCTGATGGACCCCCCTAAAACCTCCTATTTTATTATTATTTTAATCATGGAGCACTTTTCCGTATTCTATTTCAATTAAAATATTCTTTTTAATGTGGTAAAATGGTAAATTGGCCATCATAATCTCTCTGGCCACTGGAAGCCATTTCTCAACATCCCATCTTGTAGTTCTTCTCGTTCCAGTTCCAACAAACTATTACACTGAGGTGTTCCATCAATTAATCCTCCTAGAATGCCACCTCGAGCATAATTAATTAAGCTACGCCCCATAATAATGCAATTTTCTAAAAGTTGTCAGAAAACAACAAAACGAAAAGCAAATTGTACAAGTGATGGAATATGCCAAGCGAAAGCCATCAAATCCCATAAAAACTCCTCAAAACTCCCTCGGAACCCCTGATGACATAAACCTGCTCCCATGATCTGGCCATCCCATGCCCTGGAAATCCACCCTGGCTAAAATAAAAATGGGGATATGACAGTGTGGATTAATGGACAGTGTCAAAATTCAAACCTAGGGCTACAAAGACAAAAAATTAGCATTAAACCCCCATACACAAAAAATAGCAACCACCTCATTTTAAAAAATCATATTTTTACTACATTATTTGCAATGAAAAATGGAAATAAGAGGGTGCATAAGAAAGTTTGAAGAAAATGAAGTTGCTTGTCCAAATATGCAGAAAACCCTTGCATTGGTTCATGGGCATGAAAATCATAGCAAATGGCAAAAATACAAAGCAAAATGTTAGTAGGCAAAGAGGCAAGCAAGCATAAGCCTAAATCTATGAAAAAAATCATTAACATAGGAGATTTTAAGAACATACCTGTTAATGGAAGAAATGAAGTTTGTCTCATTGATCTTGAATCTTTGATCCACAAAAAAAAAAAAAATTGGTTGGTGATGATAATGGTTGTTTGTCCTCAATCCCTCCTTGAAAACCACCACAAAGCTCTTTCCCTTCCTTCTCCAACACCAACAAAGAAAAATGACCAATTAAAACCCAAAAAACCACTTTTCTAGTCACGGCCCCGCGATCCCGACAATATTTCCCATCGTCGCAGATATTTCATAAATATTACAATATTTTCAAATTTGAAAATATTGCGATATTTACCCCCACAACATATTGTTTTCAAGAAAATATCGTGATATACGCTATATTTCATGAATATTGTTGATATTATCAACACTATGATTCATAAAAGAATCCACTTCTTCTGGTAATCGTTTTTAGTTGTCCTCATGGACATTGAGGGAACTACAAAACCCACTATGCAAAAGAGTGAAACCAAATTTCATTACTACATGCACGTTTACAAGCTAGAATGGGGTAGAGTAACCCTAGATTGCTAAGCACTAGCATTAAACTAATGTCATTGTCCATGGGTTCATTGTATGAAGGTTAGCGCTCTCAAACGCCAATAATATTGTTGCCTTTTGATATCACTATGCCTTAGGCTTGTCAATTAACGTACGTGATTTTGTTTGTTACCTTTCCCTAGATTTATTTTCCATAAGATAGTATGAGGACCAATGGAAACCTATTCCAAAGTGTTTTGCTCATGCAATCCTCAGATTAAAAGAATGTTTTCATTCTGTTGACTACCTTGCAGACATTAACTTCAAATAATAAGAAATAGGTTGTCAGTAAGGGAAAAATTAAAAGATAAAGGAATCTACTTGTATGGACAATAGTCATCCTACTGAGTGGGCTCCATTGCCCACAGTACAAAAGAGTGAAAAAAATCCATTACTACATGCACTTTTCCAAACAGGTCTGGGGTAGAGTAATCATGGATTGCTAAGAACCAACATTATAGTAAAGTCAATGCCCAGGGATTGGTTGTCTAATGAATCTAGTACTCTCCAAGAGCAAAAAAGCTATGTTGCACGAGTTCCCAAACCTAGGGGTGGGGCTCGAACCGGTCCCGGGTTCCCATCCCTAAGTACCGGATTCGGGTATGGGTTCTTCCCAGAAGAACCCATAAGAACCAGGTTCTTCTATGAAGAACCAGGTTCTCCAAAAAAAAATTGGGTTCTTTTCCTTTAACAGGTTCTTTGGGTTCTTGGGTTCTTTAGTTTGGGTTCTTTGGGTTCTTCGGATTCTTCGGTTTGGGTTCTTCAGGAAAAAAAAAATATATATATATATATATATTAAAAATAATTTTAAAGTAAATTTTTTATTGAAATTTAAAAATTAAAATTAAAAATTAATAATATGATATTTATTATTAACAAATGTCAAAAACTTAAAAGTTAAAACCTAAACTTTTTAATAACCCACAACCATCGAATTTCATTTTTGTTTTTGGTTGAGCTGTTCCGATTTACCCATTTCATGTGGTCAAGGTGTCTTTGGTTCACATGCGTCTTTGGCAGATACACACAAGAAGAAGGATCCAATTGATTGGTGGTGGCTTCATGGTGTTGATACTCCTGAGTTGCAGCAATTTGCCATACGGTTACTTGGATAGGTAGCTTGTTTGGAGTCCCTCATCTTATTCAAAATTTGAAAAATTCTCAATTAAATATAGGAAATTAATTTTAATTTTTAAATTTAAAATTTTCGTTTTAGTTTTAGTTTCTATTTTTAAAATTTTAATTAATTTAATGGGCTTCCCCTAATATTCCAGGTAGCTAGTTCTTCATCATGTGAGAGGAATTGGAGTACTTATGCCTTTATTCATTCAGTAAAGAGAAATAGGTTGGGCTCAAATAAGGCAGAGAACTTAGTGTACATTCATAGCACACTTCGTCTCATATCTCGAAAAGAACCGGCGTACAAGGAGGGTCCTTTCAAGAGATGAGACCAACACATAGATGATGCTATGTGTGTGGAAGAGGAGATACAACCAGATGACCTTATTGAGCTACCTCCAATTTCTATGGATGAGCAAGAGCCTCAAGATGAGAGTGATTCCTACCTGAAGAGCATGCTAGCTGAAGATCTAAGTGATGTTGGTGACATGGATGTTGATGACATGGCTTGAGGAAGCCATTGTTCATTAGGCTTTAGCTATTTTTATTTTAGTATTTTAAAATTTCCTAGTTCATGTTTGGAGATGCCTCAAGGCAAATTTTGAATGTAGTATGACAATGGACATATATCATGATTCATGATTCTTATTGATATGTAAACACTGAACAGTTTTTTGGTGATAAATTTTGAAATTTCAATGTGAATGTTCAATGTTCAATGAAGCGCATGTTTAAATGATTAAAGTTTTCTTGTTTAAAGTTGAAAAATATACAAATTCAAATTTCATAGATAGTATTAATTATAATTTATAAATTTATAATTTATAAATTAATATTATTATATTACCCGACGAACCCACGTACCCTGTTTCAAAAAATGTCGTCCCCGTCGCTGTCCCCATCCCCGAACCCACACTTCCTGGCAACATAGCAAAAAAGATATTGCCTTCTCATATCACTATGCCTTAGACTTGTCACCTAACATACATGATTTGATATTTGGTTGAGCCAATAATTTGATAATGACCTTGATAAGTTCAGATAGCCAGTTACATTTTTAAATGTTTACATCTACTAAGTCACTAACATCTCTTGGAATGCACGTTGAGATATGAGATCTTTGAGTTTGTAGCTCATGGATTTCTAACATCTTTACTGCCATGGGCATTATGCAGCCCCTCTTATTTCACATTCATTTTACTCATCACTATCCCTTAGCCTTGCCGCTTAACATACATAATTCTCTATTTGGTCATGCCAATAATAAGATAACGACCTGGATAAGTTATTATATCTACTATCTCTTGGAATACAAGTTGAGAGACATGCTTTGCAAGTCAAGACATAAGATCTTCAAGTTTGTAGCTCATAGATTTCTAACATCTTTATTGCTATGGGCATTATGCAACCCATACTATTTCACATTCATTTTACTTATGACTCAGACATGACAAATGAGTGGCATTGCTTATGCCCAAAACTACATGTTAAAACAACAATTTAACAAAGTCAAAAGTGTGTATTCAAATTTCAAACCTGATCTACAGCAAGGCTTGCCATTTCGGATTGTTGTTTCTTGTGAGTGTTCTGAAATCCATTAGCTTGATCTAGAGCCTGCAGCAGGATAAAGAAGTAGCACAATAAACATTTTCATTTCCATCACTAGATCACCATATACAAAACTTAGTAAATCAAAAGCATGCGCCTTGAAAAATCCGTCAAAGTTAAAAATAAGAAATTTTGCATCAAAAGAAACATGTAAGTGAATGTGATTAATAATTCAGAAGTGTCAAATTATATCTGTTTCATGTGACTCACCTCCTTGAGTCCAGAAAGAAGAAGCTGGACTTGTTTGTTGAGCAATTCTGCTGCCAACTGATGAAAAAGTGGAGCCAAGTCCACAAATACTGCATGCTCCTTCAGGCCATCTGGAAAACTTGGATTATACTGAAATAAAAGGAAATCGCCAAAAGACTATAAATATCAACATGAAAATTCCCTCATCCCTATATTTTAGATCTAGATTAAAGGGACACTTGACCATATTCAGTAAACAGTCCTAGAATGATATAGATAAATTCATAAATGTCACTAAGACATTGTATTTTCTTGCATCCCTGTCTTTAAGCATTTGCTCAAATAGTGTACTTCGCAATAGGAGAGAATCTAGATTTATAAAAGGCATACCAATCAATTAGAACATAAAGTTAACCATTTCCATAATTCTTGGATAGCTAAACATGCAGAATGTAGCTTCAAGTCTCCATGTCCTACTGAAGTACAATAATTGCCAATATATGCTCTAGCAAAATACAAGTAATAACTTTATGAAAACATATTGTGAACATTGAATAGTATATTACATTTCATGACTTAAAATGTTTAATGCAATCACTGCTTCCATGCCCATATCATCGAGGAACCATAGTATCATAAAGTGGCTTCTATATAATACAGACTCCCACACCTTATCTAAAGGCATATTATGTAGAGTTTCATGCAATGTACACTTTGACAATCACTTTTGCCTTCTTGTTTTGCTCGATCTCTCTCTCTCTCTCTCTCTCTCTCTCTCTCCGGTAACTCCCTAATGGAATGCAAAAAACAGTTAGATGAGAAGCAGATTTGAAATGAAAGATCACCCCCTCCCCCAGCAGGAAGAAGGCGAAATCACCCAAGAAGTAGAAACACTAGACAAAATAGCAAATATAGGAGGCAAGCAACAGGAAACAAAGGGTTCAAACAAGATGGTCAAATCCAAACAGGTGAAAATATACTCTTAGAGGAACGCAAAACTCAGAATAAACTCATCAATGCCATTGTTAAAGGCATAAAATAAGGGGTTGGTGCAAGGATGCTAGAATGTAGGGTGGACCGGGAGTGTTGAGTGTTGCTTTCCAAAAAACCCGAGGATTCGGCATCCCAAGAGAATTCTTTGTGTGTTAGTGTGTGTACATATGTGTTAAAATTTGGGGCAGCTATGGAATGAATTTCCCCATAAGAAACCCGTCTACACCAAAATAAGCCCATCTCGCCCCAAAGGAAGAATTCAATTGAGCAAAGAGAAATATTATCATTAATATGTGCAAATTGGTTTGGCACTCCCTTCATTATTATTTGCCGTGGAAAATTCCATATTGCGCAAAGTAATCCTCAAGTCGGCCCATCAAGAACCCAAGTATAATAATTAAGTGGCAAATAATAAATTGTTATGATACAAACTCAGGTCGGTTCCACAAATAGAGGAATTCATTCGGACCATATAGAAGCTTATATATTCGCCCGCTTTGTGCCTCATCTTAACACACATCTTCTTGGATCGCATTGGTTCATAAGATCACATTTATTCTCTATGGTTTGTAATTATCTGTGGACCGCATTAGTTCATAATTTGTTGTGGCTCGCATGTCTCTCTATAATTCGATGTGGCTCGTATTATATTCTTTTGAGGTTCACTTTGTTTCTATGTGGTTCACATTTGTATACACAGTGCACATATTCTACAACAGTTGGCTCGTATTCATATAGTGACATCGCTCATACAGTGACATTGCTAATTACAGTCACACACAATACTTCCTGTAACTGACACTTATATTCCAATAGCTCAGACGCAATACTTCCTATGACTCGCACCTAAGTTGCACGAAACGGGGAAACAGGTACGAGTTTCCGAAACGAGAAGCGATACGAAACGCGAC
>APFE030138139.1:2521-31213 GCA_000404065.3 Pinus taeda | reverse complement strand
ACACACACACACAAGTAAAACGCTGAAACGTGAGTCGTACGGCCCTGAAACGCGTTTCAGGCCATACTAGCCACGTTTCAGTTTCGTGAAACGTGGTAGTACGGCCTGAAACGCGTACTAGCCACGTTTCAGTTTCGTGAAACGTGGCAATACGGCCTGAAACGCGTTTCAGGGCCGTACCAAACGCATTTCAGCGTTTCGTACCCGTTTCCGTATGGAAACGCCCCCTTGCCCTACGTTTCCTGCAACATAGACTCGCACTGATATTCCAATGGTTCATGTTATAATTACTATGGCATGCAATACTCACAATGGTTCGCATTAGCATTTCTCTGAGGCTTGCATTAACATATCAGTGGCTCGCATTAAACCTACTATGGCTCGCATCATTCTTGGTGCAACGCACTAACATCTTTGTGGTTCATATTATTATGACTCACATTATATCTAAAAGTGGCTGGCATTACTACCTGTGGTTCACATTTTAATCTTTGTGGTTTGTATTATACTTTATGGTTCACATTATATGTAACAGTGCCTCGTTTTATATATATTTGTGGTTTGTTTATATATCTATGGCTCGCTATCAACAATGGCTTGCATCTATCTCGATGATCTCCATTGTTTCGTTTAGGCAGTAACTCTATAGTGATGAAGGGAAAGATTTATGACAGTGATGACAAAGTAATCTTCGATATGGCATTAACCTTAACACAGCAACAACCTTGTTCTATGACAGTGATTTGGAGACATAACTATGATCTCTATGACAGTAACCTTATTGCATGATAATGCCCTTGATTTATATGATAGAGCCCTTGATATGTATCTACATGACAATGCCTTTGATAGGTATCAATGATCTACATAGCAGTAACATTTGATGTAGTGACAACAACCTTGACATGACAATGATCCTGTTGAGAAATCTAAAGGGCAATAGTTAAGATGATTTCTCTTTTTATGATAACTGTTTGTGATGTCTTTTTACTTTTTCTTACTTATTAGCTTCTTCACTTATTATTATGTTTGAAAATCATAAAACAGCTACCAAAACAAGAACAATAATACACAAGAATATAGAATGTAGCCTGCAAGCCAGGGCCAAAACCTCTCCACTTGAAAAGAAAACCTTCAAGATCTCTTCTCTTCTTATAGATTCTTCAATTGACGAATTCCAAGACCTCTAGACCAAGACCAATATCCTCCAAGACCATGTCCAACCTTTTTGAATGATGTGCTTCCCTTTTACAAGTCAGACACAATCAAATCTCTTCTGGCAACACAACTTCGACCCCTAGCTTCAGAATTTCAGCCTCTACTGCAGGTCTGAAATTTCCCGCCCTCTGCAACAACTTATGCATCCACACGTGAGCAAAATTAGATTATCCAACAAATATCAACATGACCAAATAGGTATGTTTACAACATAGGCTATCAACACACTGAAGTATGAAGATCAAAAGATCCAAAATGTTAACTCAATACTTTGAATCTACCATCTATGACAAATACAGTAATGAAAATGGAGAGACAATTATTGTAATATCTATGATTCTATATACTATGCCTTCCTCCTTACACCACCCTCACTGCCATAAGGGCCTCCACATAGTGGTAATAGAGCCAAAGCAAGATGAGGCTATGAAACAAATGGAAGTGGAACTAAATACAAGACCCCTAATACTACAGTGAGAGAGCTAAACATGGGGATCGTTACCCTTTTGTTGTAGCAAGGGTACCCATAGTAATATTTTTTATGAACAAGGTAGTCGGTAGCATGAAACAACCCTCCCTTATGATTTGGTTGCTCTGATTTTTGGGTACTTTCACGTTTCCAAAGGCAGCCCACATTGTTTGAGGGCCATCGTGTATTCCAAGTCATTGTTCACACCTCCCGAAGCAGTTTTGAGCTATCTACGGACACTTGGACCCACGTATGCATGCCACGTGAAAAACTTTTGAACGATGTCCTCATTGGTCCCTTGGAAATGTTAATTTTTCATCAAGAATTGTTCTATGCTGCAACTATTACTTCAACAATTTCCAGTAGCATCCAAATTACAATTTCACTTCTTCAATTAGCCAATGACAGTAGAGCAATAGTAGATACAACAATTATACAAATGCCCAATGAAACACAGCCAAGAGACAAGAGACACAATATTTGGTCAATGACCAGGTAAAAACCCCACAAGGGAGAAAACCCTTTGCAAATATTCTTCAATTAGATTGTCTTCAAATGTTCAACAAAGAGAGAGTACATCATCAAAGTCAAGCTTTGACTAGCCAATATTCAAATCCAATATGTCAATATGCCAAGCAACTATCCAAATCAGAGTCAAGAGAGAGAGAATCAACAAAAGTCAACTCTCGAGCAAAGTTGTCCTAGCAACAAAAGTCAACAGTAACAATGTGTGCCCTAACCAATCAACACTCAATGGTCAAAACAACCCTTTAGGAGCTCGGTACAACAACAATCAAACTCGGCCTCAATAGTTGGTCAAAGTCAGCCCAAAATAGTCATCAAAAACCTTGTCAAACTCAGTCAAAAGAGAGAATTTATGAAGTCTAAGTCTGCAATTTATCTCTACATTTAGCCCAAGTCAAAGTGCCCAGATCACCTCAAATTTTGTGCCAAAAAGTGTCGCCTAGCAAAACAAATAAAATCGAAGGAAAAACAGAGTCAAACTTGGTCAAAGTACCAGTGGTCAACATTGGTCAACGCCCTACAATAGATCAGAATTTCGGCCAACCTAAAATAGACACTTGTCCCTTCACACGTGTGAGATATCCCTGCAATTCTTGATTTGTACAAACCAAACAATGAAGGAGAGAAAAGATATGAGTTGATGATGTGATGTGTGCCAAATGAGGAAGAGGTGAACTTAATTTATAGGTGTTGAAGGAGGGCTAATTAGCCTCTTAGGCCGCCGACCTGATCAAATGTGTCAATGTGGGCTTTCCATCAAAAATATATTTTACCTTGTCCAAATTGAGTGCTTCAAAAGTCAATTTTGGCCTCTCCGAAAGAGGAATTTAATGCAATAGTTGGAATTTGTCACAGAGCTGCCAAATCAACATGAAATATCTTTACTGGAGAAATTTTAGTGTCAAGGGCTCATCTATGTGATAAATGATTTTGACTTTGAAGTTTTTCTTTCTTGGTTATCTCTTCTACATCATTAAAGCCATTGTTGTGATTGTTCAAAACTACCGTAAGGCTGCAAAAATCAATCCATTTGAAGGGAAACTTTATCATTTGGAGTGAGGATGTCTAAAGCAATGTTGCACGAAACGGGGACATTGTTTGGAAGCGAAGCATTAGAAGTGCCATTTTCTGAAAACCATCGGAAGCGTCTATTTGTATATATATATACATATATATATATATTTATATATATATTATATATATATATATATAATATATATATTATATATATATATTAAAAAGAAAGTATCCAAAATACCAAATTAATTGAGAAGATATGAAAACATGCATATTTGTACATAAATCAAGATAGATAGGGCATCCATTGTACATCAATGATTAATTATTCAAGCATCAACCATCTAGAATCTAGACTCCTCTCCTCTTGTCTAGCCTTTCCCTCTACTTCGATTCTCTAAGTATATTAGTCAACGTTGCCTAATTTTGATCAAATGGCCAAATCCAAGCCTTATAATATGGCAGAAAAAGCTTAACATGCTTGATCAATGATTTTTACTTGAGTGAAGGGTACATTTTTGCTAAGGCTATGACAAAGGAGCTCAACAATCAACACCACCAACATTGGGGTACATATAGGCCTTGCTGCTCTTGATTAAATGTGAATTGCATACCCTCATACATGATATAATCTAATGAAATGCCACAATCGCATTGACCTTGAAATCTTGAAAATTGTTCAAGTCTGTCGACTTTTGAACGGGATATGAAATTCTATTTTCTCCATATGAAGTCTGATGAGGTTGGAACCACTCTCAAACATCTTGACTCATTTCATGGTAATGTTAAAAATTTAAGTAAAAGGATGAAAATCAAAGATAAAGGAGAATGTCACTTTTACTTTATGAATTTAACATTACCATTAGGGAGCATCTAGGAAGCGTTTAGGGAGCACCTAGGAAGCGCTTAGGGAGCATCAAGGGGGCACCTTGGGAGTGTTCAGGAAGCATAGTTCCTCAGATGCCAGTTCGAAAATTCTGAAAAAAAAACTCCACGAATACGTGTACGTGGTTTTTGGAACCATGGCAAAACTGCAGTTCGGACCTATGGAACCATGTCGGAACTGCGGTTCGAGCCTGTAAAACTGTGGTTCGGAACCGTCATGCTTGCAAAAGCCCAAGAACCATGAAAAAATGGGTGGAACCGCAGTCTCAATTTTGGAACCACAGTTTTGCCTGAGGATCATCAACAAATCCATCCGAGACACAAATCTGCCTCCTAAACTCGGGGAATTGGTTCCTACAACATTGATCTAGAGGCTCTTCCAACACGCTCTCCTTGGTTGGTTTAGGGTAAGTTTCAACTCTCCTTGTTGTTGAAGATTGTCAGTTAAGGGAGCAATTCCCTCCTTGGAGAAGCCTAGCAAACCCTAAGGAGACCCCCCTTCCACTAGGAAAAAAAATTAAAATTCCACATGGAAGAATATTATTTTTAATGTTGGTCCAAGTCAACTCAAATTTGTCAAGTCGACCTAGGGGAGAAATTCAACCTCCTAACTTACATATAAATACAAATTCATTGACTTCACTTGGAGGTAGTACATCACACCTTCATTTGGTTCAATCTCTTTTGAAAATTGCAAGGGAGAGTTCACATGCGACATGTTGAAAAATGTAACTAGGTTCAGTCTTCATAATTACCTTTGAACTTGTATCAATGTGTATTTTATGACAAGCAAAAAGAAGACAAAGAAAATTATTATTATTATTTTTCTAGTTAAGCATGTTCTTCATGCTTCTAGGGTTTATTTGAGTCAAAAAGAAATTTTTCATGTGTCAAAGTCACATTTGAACATTTTGTAATAAAGGAAAAATATTATTTTGAGTCTAGAAGAGTATTTTGACCCCCAAGACCAAGTCGACCTTGCTAGCAGGAGTCGACCTAGAAGAGGCCTAATTCGACCACATGAAAGGCTATAAAAGGAACAAACTTCGTCCTCATTTCCACACTCACTCACAAGTTTGATCTCTAAGCTAGAAGAAGAATATTTGTGGCAAAAGTCAAAGAAGAAAAAGCAAAAAGTCCAAGGAGAGAGAAAAGGCTGAAATTTCTTGCTTTATTCCCACACGTGCAAGAGTTCTAGGGTTTTTTTGTGAATTGCAGGGCCGAAGTTGCAGGTCCAGATTGCAGATCTGAGTTGCAGGTCCAAATTGCAGATCCAAGTTGTAGGGCAGAAGTTCTGAGATGGACCAGATTTGGTGAAGTTTGACCAATGTTGACTTTGTGGACTTTGACTTGTTTGAGGAAGGTTCTGAAGCAGGGTCTTTTGGTCTTGGTCTTTGGGTCTTGAATGTCTCACTTAGATCTAATTCTATAAGAATAGAACTTATTTGGGATTTCCCCCTTGTGTGCTTTTTCCCTAGCTTGGAGCCTATATCTTGTGTTCTTTGTGTTCCTGTGATCTTAATGCATTTTATGTTTTGGTAATTGCTTGATGAAGAAGACATAATTAAGTAATAAAAGCCAACAAATACTCACAAGTAATTATCAAGTAAGAGGGATCAACCCTAATCTACGAAATCATTGGTTTCTCAACACAAAAGGAGGAGTAGAGCTTCTGTTTGACTGTGTTAACTTAATGTTTTTCAACCTCCTTTGACCAGCATTGAGTTGGGGTTGATCTAACTTCGTTAACCAAATTTTCTGATTTGTTTTGGAAGGTCAAATTTACGGAGACTATGACTGGATTGTTTTGGGCACTTTGACCATCTTTGATTGCAAATCTAAACCTAGGGTTGACTGTAGTTTCACTGTTGACTTTGATCGAATTGCTGGAGGAATTTTGGATATGTTTTGACTGGGTTTGATTGAGGAGAAGAGGACACATTCTTTGACTGGTTGACAGAAGTTTTCTGAGCATTGTTCACTGTTGACTTTGTCTAGTTACGGTTGTTGTTGGCTTAACTTTGATAGGGGAAGAAATTGCAAAACTGGTACTTTGACTAGATTTGACTTTTATCTCTCATATTTGATTGGTTATTGGATTGGGTGACTTGTAAATCAAGGCTTTGACTTTGACTATTGTTGTTGGATGTCCTTGGACTATGTATCTCTACTGAACATTTGATGAACATCTAATAGAAGAAGAATCTGGTTGGGTTTTCCCCCCTTGTGGGGTTTATCCTTGGTCTTTGACCTAAATCTTTGTGTCTCGTTGATCTTGGTTGTCTTCTATTGTGCATATTTGTTATTGTATCTACAATTGCATAGTGATATTGGGTGATTGAAATCAAATTGAAAAAGTGACTGTTATTGAAAGAAGAAATTGTTTATGTGATTGTTACGGCATAGAACATTGTGAAAAATTAACTCTTGCTAGGCCATACTCTCAAGTTTTTTAATAAGGGTTTTGATTCTACTTCATTCCATAGTCGATTTTGTGGTTGGAGGCTTTCCCCTTGGATGGATCCCTTCGAGTGGCGTTGTGAGTCTATAAGTTTCCTTGATTAGCCAAGGAATTAATTTCCATTGGGTTCTAACCTCTTGCCCTAATCAAAATACAATACATGAACAACTTGAGAGGGTTTTCTTCTTGATCTCATCTTGCCACTTGATTACGCTTAAATTCATGCCCTAAAAGGATATTCACATTGATCTTTGTATCCCTCGATCATTACTTTTTCCTTTCTTCTCAATAAACCCTAAAAATCTACAAAAAATATGTTTCACCAGGGCTACCATTGACATCACTTTGTTCCTATTTGACTAATCCGTAGTGATTCTAGTAGGGAAACCCCTCTTGAGACTAAGACAATGTTGCATGAAGCAAGGACCCAGCAGGTGCATTTTCTGGAAGAGCAAGGTTGATAGTGTCCTTTTCAAAAAATCATCGGAAGTGAAGCATCCCGAAAGCATATATATGTATGTATGTATGTATGTCATTGCATTTATATTCAAAAAAACACCCAAAATGCTAAATTAGTTGCAAAATATATCAAAACATGCATATTGTACAAAAATCAAGATATAAGTGGCATTCATAATACATTAACAATTAATTATTTAAGCATCAACCATTTAGAATATAGATTCTTCTTCTCTTCTCTAGCCTTTGCCTCTACCTTGATTCTCTAGGGATATCAGTCAACATTGCCCAACTTTGATCAAATTGCCTAATCCAAGCCTTAAAATATGGTAGAAAAATATTAACATGCCTAATCAGTGATTTTCACTTGAGTGAAGGGTAAATATTTGTTGAGCCCATGAGAAAAGAGGTTAACAATCAACACCACCAACACTAGGGTACATATAGGGCTTGGTCCTCTTGATTAAATGTGAATCACATACCCTCATGCATGATATAATCTAATGAAATGCCACAATCCCAATGATCCTAACATCCTGAAAACTGTTAAGTCTATTAAATTTTAAAAGGGATATGAAATTCTATTTTCGCCATATCAAGTCTGATCAGGTTGGAACCACTTGCAAACATCCTAAGTCATTTCATGGTAATGTTAAAAATTTAAGTAAAAGGATGAAAAAGAAAGATTAAGGACAATGTCACCTTTACTTAAGGAATTTAACATTACAATTAGCGAGTGTTACCCACTAAAAGTGGGTGACCCCAAGGATAAACTTTTCTCATATTTGTTTCATCCAACTGGCAGCTAGCAACCCTTGAGAGACACCTAGTAGCCAATGTGACGTGTCTTTCATATCTTTGTCACCTGCATCAGTCACATGTTTCCTCGCCCATTTGTCAAGAGCACATGTTAGAAGGTGGGCAAGCCAATCCAAAAGGTATCTTATTCATTGTGCATTCGAGTGCTTATGCTTGTTTTCCATTTGGGCATTTGACATGGAGTATTGGGTGTTTTGGAAGAAGGAAACATTTTGACCTTAAATGGAGTGTTAGTCTTCAATCCTAGTCCAATGGGACCTCCCCTAATGGCCCATGCCTTTAGAAAGGGCACTGCTTGGGAAACCCCAACTGAGATAGTGTGGTCCCGTTTTAGAATAAGTAATTGTTACAGCATAGAACATCACAATTTTAACATCCTGTCCCTGCTAGCACTAAGAGAAGAGATGATATTATGGATGAAGATGCAAAGCCATCCATGTCCGAGCTAGACCTTGTAGATGAGCCTCTCGCACCCATGGATCCTTTGGATCCTCCTTCCTGTGGTTATCCCACGAGGGAGATACCTTTGTGGCTTCGTGATACATTACAAGATGTAGAGAGACACTTAGCCCCAAGAGGCACCTTTAGAGAGAGCAAGCAGCCTCACAGATATTAGGGATATGTTGCATTAATGAGTGGCATCATACGATCTGAATACGAGTAGGTTGTAGACATTCTCACCAAGCCTTTGGCGAAAGCGAAGTTCTTATTTTTCATACAGCAGCTTGGAGTGCAAGAGAATGTATCCCTCCGCGAGAGGGAGCACGGCTGATCGAGAAAACTGAGCTATGCTCAAGCCCCTTGTCTTTTGACTAACCATGAACTGGGTGAGGAGGGAAGAGCAAGAGAGCTCCTGGGTGTGAGGGTAATCCTTAAAAGCCATGGACTTGGCTAAGTACATGCCCCAAATTGCATCCTACCCACAAGTCACCCATATAAATGGAGACTTAGGTGTGTGTGATCTTTACCAAGGGAGGGCGCACCTACCATGGAATTGGTTGTAGTAAATTGATCTACCCTAACTATTGGATGCAAGTGTTCTACCACTTGATTACTGAGGATCAAGTTGGGTGATGGTCAGTCAATGGACATAGGGTGTGTGTGATCTTTACCAAGGTCATTTATGACTGCCATGAACTTGGTTGTGGTAAATCGATCTCCCATATTGTTGTGTGATCATTCTTCTTCTTCTATGGATCGACTCATCAATTGTTCAACTGAGATGAGATCAGATGGGATAAGATGAGACAAGATGAGCTTCTCATATGTTGAGATATGTATATCCGAGATGAAACTAATGGTACAGCCGGAAATTCCTCCCTAACTGAGAGGGAGTGTCAAAATTGGCAACTATAGGATGAATTTTTCAAAGCCACCCAGGTACCCCAAGGAGAACCCTTCTTCAAATAAAATTTTAAATTCGTCAAAGGAAAATTATTATATCATGTTTGACAAGTCGGCCCAGTGAATACTACAAGTTTGGCCCACTAAGGGAAATTGACCCTCCAAGGCCACATATAAATAGACCTCATGTTGGATCTGATTTAAACATCACAGACATCACAAAAAAATTCAATCATCTTTGAAATTGCAAGAGACACTTCACACGTGTGAAGGAGGAGAGAGAGAGTTTTGACCTATGTTTGACTTTTCTATTTTGGGACTGTGTTGACCAAGGTTGACTCTCTTTGACTTAGGCTTATTTGACTGAATTTATTATTTGCCTTGGATGTAAAATTGGAGGAGACTTTGACCAAATTGATCTACACACTTTGACTGACTTTGACCACAAGTTGGATGTAGGGTTTGACCGCAAGTTGACTATGGAAGTTTCAACGAAATGCAAGAAGGGATTTGTCACTGTTTTGACTAAGCAAGGAAGGTTGAATTTAATGTTGGCTTGACCAAACTTTGCTAGGCAGTTTGACCTTAACTTTTGCAAACAATTGTCTTTTGTTTACTGTACCACTACACGCCGAAAATTGCAAACTGGTATCTTTGACCAAATTTGACTATTTCTCTCTCATTGGATTGGTTTTGGGTTGGTTGGTTTGGGATAGTCAAATAATTGACTTTGAATGGTTATTGGATGTACTATTGGACTAGTGTATCTTATGATAAATACTGATTGACTAATATAAGAACAAGAATCGATTAAGGGTTTTACCCCTTGTGGGGTTTTTCCTTGGTCTTTGACCAAATCTCTATGTCTCACTGTGCTTGGTTATCTTACAACAACATAGAACACAATAAAAAATTAACACCTATCAATTTGGTGGGCATCCACTCAAATTTCACCCACAAAATCTCTTGCCCTAGGTGTTGCCCTAAGAGGGAAACCCTACTTTACTCTCCCTCAAATTGAGAACTTTCTTGAGGGTTTCATAAGCCTTGGGGTAGTTGATTATCATTTTGATAAACCCTTTCTCTTTGGTCTTGACCTTGTGAACACTTTTTTTCACCAAAAATCTCAAAACCCTAGGTCCTAAACCTTAATTTCTAGGGCTTTTCTTTTGAGACTGTCTTGCTACCTTGAAGCCTTGAACCATTATTGAGCCTCTCTCTTGAAAGAGCTCCAGCCTAATCACTTTGAGCCTTATACCTAGCATATCCACTTTAAATGATCTCCCTCCTTCTAGGACTCCTCCCATCGATGAATGTCTCTCAAGAGCAGGGCATTTTGGCTGAGTTGACATTGGGCATGTATCCCATTGTTACCACTTTGTCTAGCTTTTGTCTTGTAGGGTTTCCCTCTCCAAGACCTATTAGATTTTGTGGTGACATTTTGGCACCATTGTCGGGGAAACGAAGCATGTGTTTGTCCCCATATGACACTACAAATCCTTATTTGGTTAATCCATTAGAAGAACGAAGCCCTTGTTCATCATTGAACCTTAGAGTCAATGCTTGCAAGGTGAAGCAAGCATCTCTTGAGGCATTTTGAATTCACCTTGGTGACTCCCCTTTTGGTTGTTATGCGAAACTCATGGAAATGGCTCATTGGGATTTGCATGATGTTGACATTTTTGAATTTCTATATATATAGAAGAACGCAAAAGGGATATTGGTCATCGTTTTGACAATGAACATGTTGCCACCTTACACACACACCTAAGTTACTATGAAAAGTCCTTAAACCCACAAGTTATGGTTGGTAACAAGATTAAGAGATGGGGTTGTCACTTATACCCAACTCTCTCTGTTTAAACTCTCTCCATTTAAGCTCTCTCCTAGGTAAGCTAAGGGGGGTGATCCCTAAATGAAAAGCTATGTTAAAAGGTGATGTGATGTTTCTTGGAGATGTTAAAGGTAAATTTGGATTACTTGAGATTATGATCAAATATAATGAGCAATATGAAATGAAATAACCATCAACACATAAATTAAAGATAAGCATACAACACTAATGCTTTCAATATTGCTTCAAAATAAATAACACTTGCTCCAAAAATGAAATGTTTCAAAGTGAAACACAAGTAACCCTATCAATCAAATAGATGTTAGAAAGATGATATCACTTGCAATATTTAAAATTGTTTTCAAAGTATAATCATTCACAACTCTAGAGCATGTAAAGAATCAATATAAAATAACTTGCAAAATGAAAGAGGCTAAAACTTCACTTGCAAAATGAAAGATATGGTACTTGCATGAATGAGATATTACAAATAATCAATTCAAAACATTTTCATCATGACAAGTATATAAATAAATTGCAAGTAAAATAGCTTAAAAAGTAAAGTGTGTTAATATGAAATACACTTAACTAAGATTAGATGCAATTATCTTGATTAATTTTAAGCTAAATGCCTACTTTAAGTGTGAAATCTTCCTCTTGAACTCTTACCAAAGGGAAAAAATTAGGGTGACTGTATGAAAGAGGGGTTGAGGATACGATGGTGTCGTTAACGATACCCTTCCCTTGAGTCTTATTAGCCAGCATGTGCCTTCATTTCTATAAGGGGACAAGCCACCTTCATAACCACAAGGTCACACACTCTTTACCTTACTTTGTACCAATTGGAAGAATTTTCAAAGAAAGTCTGTTCCCTATGATATCTATCAACCAAGCTTATGCTTGGAGGTTAATTGAGTTAAAATGCAAACTATGCTAAAATGCATAAGTGTTATGCAAGTAAGTTTTCCCAAGAGAGATTTGCAATGCTTCAATATAATGGAAATGAGATATGTGCTCAAAGTAAATTGTAGATGTAACTTCAATGGGAAAAGGAAAATAGCTTGTAAATGAATTAAAGTGATGCAAGTTCGTTCTGCAAAAGAAGAATTGTCTCAAGTAAATGGGAGATGCTCACAATGATAAAACTTCAAAATTGTTCAAGACACCTAAACATAAGCTCCATAAGAAAATGAATATGTAAATTGCTCCAAGTAAATGCCACAACCCATAAACTTATAGCAATTGGAAATGAGATGAAGGTAAAGAAAAGTGAATGTTTTTTTGTAAAGTATGATTGGAAAATAAGTGAGCAAGGTAACAAATGAGTCTATAGTGAGGCAATTGTAACCCAAAGAAAACAAATTGTTAAGCAACTAAATTAAACTTACATGTACGAAGTAAATTTCTCTAAAGCAGAATATCAACTTGTACTTCAAAGCAAGAATGAAACGCAAAGCATCAAGTGAAATTTGTAGCAAAATTTAACTTAGAAATATGTGATGGTGAGGTTGTGTTAATTTAAAGCATGCGAAATGGGCTAAAAATAAAAGTTGAGGAAAGATACAAAATTAATCCACCCACACAGAACCCTCCTTCTAAAAGAGGAAAAAGGATGCCTTGGGTAAAACCCAAGCTCCCATAAGAAAAAAAGATCTTTTATTATGATATTACAATGGAGTTAAAGCCTCTTAGAGGGCTGCCTAAAATATGAAGGGAAATAGTACAAGATTTGGGGCTAGAAATAGCTATAACATCCCTCCAACAATCGCAACCTCAAGGACCAAAGAAGACTTGCTAAAATCTGAAAATTACAATATCCAGAAAGGCCCATGAACTATCCTTATTTGTAGCTCCTTCTAGTGTCCATCGTCTCCTTGAAATAAATCTTGGATGTTTGAGAGGTCCTACAAGAAAACTAGTTAGAGTTCAATAGTCTTCCCTCAAGGCACTTGTGTCAAAAACTCTATGGGCTACAAAACTAAGACAAAATTAGTGTAAAAGAGCATGTAAGTATGATATGAAGTAATATACAAAACCAAATCAAGTGATGGGAGTGAACCCCATCACTTGCTTAGTTTGGGAAATGCTCTTAAATAACTAAATAAATCAACGAAGGAGATTTAAATTATGAAGTATTTGCTTGTGTACAAGCTATGCCAAAGAAAATCCTTGCAAGAAAATAACTTCATAAGATAAACTATGGAATTCAAAAAACCAATGAGAGCTCTTTGGAGAATGTGTCAAGAATGGGTTGGTCTTTTCAAAGACTTCCCCCCACGCTTGATATTTGATCCCAATAGCATTTTTCTTCTACAACACTTCAATCAAACATTAGTCCCATATAGATCTAACAAATAAGCAATGACAAGAAAACTCTTGAAACTTATTGGAAAATAACTAGAGATTTCTACACCTAGAGCATACTCCTAAATCAATTGTCAATGCAAGATAGCTTTACTTAAACAAATCTACAAGAGCATATGGAAATAAAATAAATCAAAGCATGAGCAAAATAAGTTATACCGATAGTCATCCAATCATCATACTCCAATGGAACAACAACTCATGAATGAACCCCAAAGTCTTTTATTGCAATTAAGAACAAGTGTACATAAGAGCAAAGCTTCCCTAAGCACAATAGCTCATAACAATGAATACATAGCAAGAGCCCCTGGCTCTATTATAAAGGAGTCTGGGAGCCAATCCAAAGGCAAATGTTGACAATCCCAAGACAAATGGGTGACAATCCCAATGCATCTACATGCAAAACCGAATTTCCCATGTCGCCATTCAATTTCCTCTAGGGAGGCCCATGCAATCCTTAATGAGGGAGCTCGAATTAGATGAGAGGACATTTGGGAGAATAAAGTGGAGTGGTAGCAGACCACTCTCCACCTCACTCAAGTGAACTCTAATCCAATCTCAAGTCAACTCATGATATCTCCTTGAAGTTCAAGTTAACTTCCTCAAATCGTGGATCTTGTCACTAGAACTCGTTGTCTTCTCCACAAAAAATTTGATTTGCTTCATTTGTGGCTTATGTGGAGTCCACATCACATGGTAACTCAACTTTGATCTTTAGATGAATTTCCACCTCATTTCCACATCATTTGAGCATGTGTGGATATTTAATTTTCTCCATTTATTTAATTGTTGGGCTAATTTATTGCCACATCTTCCACAAAACTTAGGAAAAATGGGTTTTGAAGCTCTAGAACTTATTTTTTACCCCTCAAAGTGTGTCATATTAGAAATTTGAGGGTGAGAGGTGTAATTTTGAGCACACATAATCCATACAACTTCTCTAGACATCACTTATTACATTTTACATTCAGATTTTATTCGAATTTTTGCCCTGCAAAAAACTTATAAAATTTTAAAAATGACCCCTAGACCTAATCAAAGTCTGCAAAATTTTGTGAGACCTAGTATGGTAATATACAATGATTCTAGACACTAGAACTCACCCAAAGCCTCGCCTTCAAACCGTACTCAATTAATTATTAAGTCCTTGTAAGAATATAATAATTAACCCATTGAAAAAAACCTCCCAAGGTAAACTCACTTGATGACAAGGTCCCAAGTCACCTAGGCCTGTCACATGACTCAACTTCATCATACTAGCATCATTTTACATCATCCCCGCAGGGTTTGTGGAATCTAAGTACAACAGAAGAAGATGAGAAGAAGAAGTGGAGCTGAAAAACTCTAGTGATATGATGATCTCTAATGGTACATGAAGCCTTTGATACATCCTTAGGCATGGAGTCTTCAAAAAATTGTTTGGTACACTTTAGTGGTCAACAGAAAAAATATGTGACACTAATGATGATCATATATTTCCTTCATCTTCTTCACCATATCACTCCCAGGATGTTTCTAAGGACAATGATGAGAATGATATGCCCAAGGTTGCTCTTCATCAAAAATTTGTGGGCTTGATCATTGAATTCTCCATTCCTTCATTGAAGAAATGATCCAACGTCACAAGTTGGATTCCTTTTTCCCTCCTTATCCATAATCCTTGGTTCATGCTCATCTTATTACCCTGCCTCCCACCCTTGTGATTCATCATGTTGATCTTACAGAGGATGTGATATTTGGTCGCCCCATCTCTTGATCACTCGCAAAGGCAAATTTCATTACATTGATCTAATAATATGCTGATTGCATTGGCTATATGAAATTACTTAGCTCATGCATTAAATGCTCACATGCATGCTAGTGTAGGTGCATTGCATATTATGTTTGCATAGCTAACATCATCATATCATGTTCTCATGCTACAGTAGTTGCATCTAGATTAGACTTCCATCTTGGTATAGATTTACTTTTCTATATGGATTATTATTTTATGAAAAACATGGGCGATAAAATTACGCCCAGTGCACATGCTCCCAACAGTTGTTTTGTGAGGTGCAAGTTATAGGTTTGTTGTCCCAAGAGATAGATGGAGTTCTCCTAACCTCCACGCTCGAGTACAAGGATCATGAGCTCTACAGTGAGCTCATGTCCCAGTTGGAGCCAGATGTTACACATCAAAGTGGGTGACCCCGAGAAGAAACTTTTCTCTTGTTCATCTCATCCAGTCGGCAGCCAACAGCCCTTGAGAGCCACTTAGTAGTCGATGTGATCTGCCATTCATATATAGGCCACTAGCATCAATCATGTTTCCTCGCCCATTTGTCAAGAGCACGTGTTAGAAAGTGTGCAATCCAATCCAAAAGATATGATATTCATTGTGCAATTGGGTGCTTATGCTTGTTTTTCATTTGCGTATTCAGCATGGATTATTGGATGACTTGGAAAAAGGAAGGGTTTTGACCTTGGTTTTGTTCCCTCACTTTAAATGGGGGTTAATCTTCAATCCTGGTCCAGCGAAACCTCCCGTAATGGCCCCTGGGTTTGAGAAGGTCACTACTTGGGAAACCCTAATTGAGATAGTGTTGTCTCATTTTCCTATTCCATACTTATCACTTCCCTTTGTGCATTACGATCTCTACACTCCACCTCCCATCTCTAGGTCCACATGACCATGGGTCCACTGGGTTCTAGCACAACCCCCTCCCATTGTCCACATATCTAGGTTGGGCCTAGAAACTTTGCCCCGAGAAGTTGATGCATCTAAAAGAAAAATAAAAAGCATATCATAGCCACAAGCAAGAAACAAAAGAAAAAATAGATTATAAAATGCAAAAGATGGTCGGGATATTAACATTAGCACATGGGCAAAAGCCAAATATGAGCTCTACCCCTTGTCATAATGGCCATCACTCAGTTCCTACGGCCAATGTTGCCCTATCACATCATAAAAGGAACCCTTACATGTCCCAACCCCTGGTGGGCAATGCACTGCCCCACCTTTAAGGTAGTGATCCTTTGACCATGGCATATCGCCCTAAGACCCCTTTTCCCCCTTTGTTCCATCATTATTTGTGAAGAATCTAGGGCAATTAGATAAGATAGGATTCTTCTAGACTTGATAACAATTTGTGAAGTACTTTTTCAATTTTTCTTGTTAGCTTGATCTTCTTCTTATTATTAGTGTATGTGTGTTTACTTCATCAAACTGCTACCAAAACACAAGAAACAAGAACACAAAATAATGGCTCTCTACCAGGGCAAAACCTCTCTCTCTTAGAGAGGAAAACCCTTTTGTAAATTTCTCTTATCAAAGCTTCTATTGATCAATGCCAAACCCTAGACCCTTGACAAGAATATCTCCAAGCACAAGTCAAGTCCTTCCTTCTTCCGACACTTTGTCCTCCTTCTTTTGACACTTCGTTCTTCTTCCGACAACTGGTGATAGTCATTGTTATGCTAGCTCTAGAAAAGATATTTCACATAAGAGGAGACCTTTCTCTCTTGCCCAACCGAGCTCTTTCTTGAGATATAGTTGCGGACCTGTTATGATAGTAGTGCAGCCCTATTTCTTTGCACATATGAGGGGATTCCTTGTGATATTGACCTATTCCTTCTTCGCTTGAGTGAGAGGCCTTATAGGCCTACTTTGATTGCCCAACCAACAAAATTATGTGACTAGGATAGTAGTGTTGTAATGACCGCAAGAAGAGGTTCTTTCCTTCGCACGTGTGACTGTAATAAGCCCTCGAACAGACCTCTAAGGCTCGGTGTTTCTTCCTCCTCCTTCCTGTCCATGGAGACTCTTTTTTTGTCCTTTTGTTACCCTCTACTTGCCTCCTTACTTCGCTGATTTTAGAGGTATTGATTTCTCTTCATTGGAGGAGTGGACAACCTCTATATATATAGAGATTTGTTCCTCCTTTAGGCTAACTAGTAGACTTGAGGCCGACTTGACTTTTCCACTATGGTTTTGCCTCTTTGGTGATGTTGTTGCATGGGAGGACTTGTGACTTTGCTTGGAAGTATTCTTTTTTACTCTAATACAAATATATACATGGTGTAACACGCCCTTAAGGGTCTTCAATATTTCTTTTGACTCTTTGACTTCCCTATAGCACTTTGACATGTGCTAGACCTATCTAATGAACAAGAAACTCATTGATATAAATAACAAAAATAATATTTCTTTTCTTTTATAAATACAAATATCAAAATTACATTTATGAAGATCAAACCTAGTTACACTTTTTTCAACACTCCCTCTTAACTAGGGAGGTATTCATAAATCATTACAAGGTGTTTAGCTATTTTTCAATCTTGAAGAATTCACATAAGAGAAACTGAATTAGCAATCCATCTCTTATAGCATCATAGTAACCAACATTGTTTATAGCACGGCTTTGACCAACAGCTTTATCTCTCATAAGATTAGAGCACAATGTTGGCGAGACCAATGATTTATAGACACCTTTATCATTGTCTCTCAAGATACATACCCACCCAGGTGTTCACTAAGCATGACCTTCTAGGACTATTCTTATCTTGGATTCCCATCCTCAAAAAATAACGGTCTTCTTGCCTACTCTTATCTTGGATGTCCTACACATCCTCAAAGAGCATCGAATGCCAAATGATTACCCAATACTCCATTCTTTCTTCCAAAGTGAGGACAAGAATGTTGTGTCAATCTCTTCCTCTTAATTGAGGAAGATATGCCCAAGTTTCCTCTGACCAGGAACTTGAGCAAGCTCCTTTGTAATTAGGAACTTGTTAAAACTCCCTCTTAGCTAGGGACTTGTCCATTCATCAGCAACTTCTTCTTCGTGGGTCCTTCATCTGTTGGATCTCCTTCTTCCTTTGATGTCATGAAATTTTTCTTTGAACTTTTTCTTTGTAGGGCAACGACCATTGATCACTTTCCTTCCTAGATTGTCATGTCATTTCATCCTTCGTGGAAAGTGGCCTTCTTGGTATATGTTAGGATCTTTCGTCATCTAGCTACTCCTTTGTCATTTGACTATATTTTTGAATATTTATGATATGGATGCTTAGTTGTACTTGCTTGTTCCCATACTTAATGACTCCATCTTAATATTTCTTCAACATTAAATAGTGCTTTGCTTGATAGCTTTCTATCATGACATCTTTGTAGACTTGAATCAGTTATCTGCATCTTAATATCTCCAAGGCCTTCATAGGTGTCAAGGCTCCTTTTCTTTGTCAGAGTTGTCATGCCTCCTTTTGGGAGACGTCTTTAATGGATCTTGTCAGATAATGGTTCTTTGTGCCCATGGTGTTCTTACACATTTGATCTCTTTCTTCATTTGTTTCTTCATATATTGTTTAGTCAACCATCTCATTCTCCTTATGAGGGCACTTCTTTATGTTGACTTTCGTTGGATTGTAATACATGCTTTCGAGCATGTCATTGGTGAAAGAGATCCTTTTATACTTGATCATGTTTTAGAACTATTCCCACGATTCAATAATACATATGATGACATGACTAAACTTTGATGCATTCATACCTAATCTTGATTCTTCTTTTGATCATCTCGGCTTCATTTGATGGTCCTTCTTGATTGGTGTTGCCTTTCTTGCTTCATCTTTTCTTGCCTGCATATCATCCTTTCTTGAATTCCATGAATGGAATTACTATTGAGACATTTTCTTCTTTTATGAACCTTCTCTTGAAGCTCTTGTCAGTGGATCTTGAAGACCCTTATCCTGCAAATGCTTCTTCTTTTTGATGATGGAAGCTTTCTAAGATTTAGTAATGATCATTTTCCTTTCATCGTGAATGAGGTCCTTTAATAGGTATGTTCCTTCTACATGAATATATTGAGCTATATCTACAGCATGCTCCTCTATTCTAGAGGATATCTTTAAACCATGCATTCTATCCTATTTCTATATGCTCCTATGATACTCAAAATTTTGAAAGAAGACATATGTAAGGAAGTTGACTTAGCCATAGTAGAGATCTGGAGGATCTCCCTTTTTTTGCTTCTTATCTTCTTCTTTCACGTCTTGAGTTATGTGAGCTTCTTCTCTTTTTCTCTTGTTGTTCCTTCTTAAGCTTGGGACAATCCCTTTTGTAGTGTCCATATTCTTGACAGCCAAAGCATTAGACTCTGGACATATCTCTATTGCTTGTTCTTTGTGGACCAAATTTGCCAAATTTCCCCTTTCTCTTGGCCATGCTAGCAAATGCTTGTTCCTTTGATCTCACATCATCCTTTGCTTTGAGTCTGGTTTCCTCAATCTTGCATAGAGACATTAGTTCACTTAGTGGGGTAGCTTCCTTCTTGGCATATATGCTTGATGTGAAGTTGCCCCAATCCTCAGGTAGAGCATTGAGTACTACAATTCTCATTTCTTTGTCAGACATGACTTCTCTTAGTTTTTGAAGTTGATCTCTCATCTCAAAGATCTTCATGAAGTAGGGAGTTATTCCTTCCATTGATATCTTCATCTTGTACAAATCATTACATAGAGATATCACTTCTCCAGTCGTGCTTACCAAGAATAGCTCTATTAGTTTATCATAGATTTCTTTTGATGTTTCAAATTTGGATACATAAGGAATGAGAGAGTCCTTGATAGATTCTATTAGAATCCTTTGAGCTCTTGTCTCATCCTTATTGGACTTGGCTAATCCTTGAGTTTGTACCTTAGCAGGAATAGTGATATTCCCTTTGATGAGCTCTAGAAGTTCATTCTCCTTGAGAAGTAAATCAGTCCTCTTCTCCCATGCAAGGAAGTTAGTAGTCCCAACCAATTTGTTGCTTTCCTTGCAAAAAGACATTGAGTTATGTTCAGAAGGGGACATATATGTACTTGATAAAGTTTGTGATGTAGTAGTCTTGCTTTCTTCTTGAAGACTTGATGGCTTGCCTTCTTGGATCTTGATGCTCTTCAAATTGCTTTCTTCAAATGGACTTGCTTGATGATGAGATTTTCTTGGAGAGTGAGGCTTGACTTGTAGTGCTTTTTCCTTGAAGATGATGTCACTTTATAAAGGTCCTTCTTTGACTGGATTTTCTTGTAGGTGCCTTTATATGAAAGGCTTTTCTTCTTGCTTTGTAGTCCTCCTTGATGGATAGTAGATGGTAGACCTTCTTGTCCTTGATGTATTTGAGACTTCTTGGCTTGAAGCTTCAATCTTGTAGATGTTCTTGAGATGTCCTTCCTTGATGTGTCACCTTATGAGTGTTCTTGAGATGTCCTTTCCTTGATGTGTCACCTTAGCTCTGATTCCATGTTGAAGAATCTAGGGCAATTAGATAAGATATGATTCTTCTAGACTTGATAACAATTTGTGAAGTACTTTTTCAATTTTTCTTGTTAGCTTGATCTTCTTCTTATTATTAGTGTATGTGTGTTTACTTCATCAAACTGCTACCAAAACACAAGAAACAAGAACACAAGATATTGGCTCTCTGCTAGGGCAAAACCTTTCTCTCTTAGAGAAAAAAACCCTTTCGTAAATTTCTCTTATTGAAGCTTCTATTGATCAATGCCAAACCCTAGACCCTTGACAAGAATATCCTCCAAGCACAAGTCAAGTCCTTCCTTCTTCCGACACTTTGTCCTCCTTTTGACACTTCATTCTTCTTCCAGCAACTGGTGATAGTCCTTGTTATGCTAGCTCTAGAAGAGATATTTCTCATTGATCCTCGGTGAACTGTTTCACATAAGAGGAGACCTTTCTCTCTTGCCCAACCAAACTCTTTCTTGAGATGTAGTTGCGGACTTGTTATGACAGTAGTGCAGCCCTATTTCTTCGCACATGTGAGGGGATTCCTTGTGATATTGACTTCTTCCTTATTCGCTTGAGAGAGCTCCTTCTTCACTTGAGTGAGAGGCCATATAGGCCTACTTTGATTGCCCAACCAACGAAAATATGTGACTATGATAGTAGTGCTATAATGACCGTAGGAAGAGGTTCTTTCCTTCGCATGTGTGATTGTAATAAGCCCTCGAACAGACCTCTAAGGCTCGGTATTTCTTCTTCCTCCTTCCTATCCATGGAGACTCTTTTTTTGTCCTTCTGTTACCCTTTACTTGCCTCCTTACTTCGCTGATTTTAGAGGTATTGATTTCTCTTTGTTGGAGGAGTGGACAACCTCTATATATAGAGATTTGTCATTCCTTTAGGCTAACTTGAGGCCGACTTGACTTTTCCACTTCGGTTTTGCCTCTTTGGTGATGTCATTGCATGGGAGGCCCTGTGAGTTTGCTTGGAGGTACTCTCTTTTAATCTAATACAATATATACATGGTGTAACACACCCCTAAGGGTCTTCGATATTTCTTTTGACTCTTTGACTTCCCTATAGCACTTTGACATGTGCTAGACCTATCCAATGAGCACGAAACTCATGGATATAAATAACAAAAATAATATTTCTTTTCTTTTATAAATACAAAGATCAAAATTACATTTATGAAGACAAAACCTAGTTACACTTTCTTCAACATTATTCACATGACACCTATTGATTGAGGGATGTATCAGGGACCTGTCTTTCCCCTTCAGGGTTGGAAACACCTAATAGGGTCATCCATTAGCCACTCCTACCTAGGGAGGTAACACTATTATGTGATCGAAGCCCCATATTTGGAAGGGAAACCCCATATGAAGTGTCAATTTTCCCTTGCCTAAGAAGCTTGGTCCACTTAGATGCACTAATGATTATTGTACCTAATGATGAAGACGCAACATTGGACATTGTGTGTGATTGGCAAGCAATTTTCATCATGGGTTTGGCAACTCAATTGGGGCCCAAGTCCATTAGAGGAGCATCATGACTCCCTACAGGTGAAGCGTTGAGAGCCATGGGACTCTTACCACTTACAGAGCATCATTCCATTCCATGGGCACCTACAGCACCCCCAGTAGTATGCACTTTGCCCCGCATTATTCATGAGATCATGCACTTGGACTAGCATGCCCTAGCTAGCTTAGCAGTGTACATGTTGGTAGTTGATCCAAGGCCCAGAAGAGGTTTGTCTCACTCCTTAAGGCATAGGAGGGCTAGCACCATCCTCAAATCCCTCAATGTTGGAGCAAAATTAGGCTATTATATCACCAGGAGACCCATGAAATCCATTTTGTGCCCAAAACACAAAACTTGGGTCCACAAGATGATTTGCAAAGAGATTTAGGGACCAACCCCTAGATCATGATTTTTGGAGACCTTTACACTCACTTTGGCACTAGAGATGCCCTAGAAGGGCCTACGCATGCATGACGTTAGCATTTTGGCCTCTTTGTGGGTTAATTGTTATGTTCTTACATTGGCCACTAGGTTGGCATGTGACTGAGAGTGATTTTTCATATTACATTATGACTTAGGAGGGACTTTTTGCTCTAATTCGATTAAGAGGACACACACACATATATATATTTGAGATCACTTCATTGTGATCAATCATGATCAAAATTGTGAATTTTGGACCTCTTAGAGAATTCGCACTTGCTTCTTGTGGGTGACTTTTGGACGTACTTTGACGGATTTTGATATATGGTAACTGATCTTGACATTCTTCGGAGCTATTTCTTGGTCTAATGGAAGGATATATTGCATTTTATCTTGTAGGTGGAATATTTTCTTGAATATCTTTTTCTTAAATGTCTAATGCATGCAACTACTAATTCTAGGTTGAAATTGTATGCCCTAAATTGTTGAAGATCAATTTATTGAAGAATATATAGATGAATGTTGTATGCATTACTCATTGTAACATGTAATGAATGTTCCAAGTGGAGTACTTCTTGTTATTCTCCATCAAAATCCATTATTCCATTAAGTTAGTAATAATTGAAATTTGACAGCTAGGGCATCAAATTTCGACCTCCTTAGAAGGAATTTGGGTTATCTTAAATGTTAGTTTGTGTAGCCCTAGATAGGTGTTTTAATCTCAAGTAGTGTCTAGAAGGCTAGAAACATAGTTGGATTAAATATCTCCAATACCTAGAAAAAATTTCTAAGGAATATTGTCTTAATTAGAATTAATTAGCCAGTTTAATTATTTTCCTAAGTTTAACTTAGTAAAAGTGGTTAATTAATTGGGATTAATGAGACAAGTCGATTTTCCTCTAGTGACTTCTAGAAAAGTCATTTGACGGGGTCAAGATGATCTTAGCCATCAATAGAGATTAGATTTTGGTTGCTGATTCATCAATGAGAGATTATAAGAGGAGATCAATCAGCATTTGGAGAACACATTCATGTGACATATTTGCAGTGATAGCAAGGGTGCAATGATAATGTGGAGGACACCAACAGTAGGGCTTCAGTAAGAGAATTGAGGAGAGAATTTCCAAAGAAATCCTTCACAGCCATTTCCAGTGTTCCGACAGAAGGAAGGAGGCCAAATTATTCTGCAAGAGGGAGGTTGATTCAGCTAGTGCAAATTGCCAGTTTATCCAATGCGTGTTGTCAGAGGCTCGATTTTATTGCCAGCTACCATATCGATTTGCTCGAGGAAGAGTGAGTGGACTTTTGGAGGTATTGGAGGCACAGAAATTCGCTAGAGAAAATTTCTAGAGACAGTGAAAGCTTCAGCATGAGCCAGTGCACATTTTCAATAGCGAGTGCGAATTGTTGGAGGAAGTGTGAATTGCATGGAGAGAGCCGAATTGGTTTGTAGAAGGAAATACTGGATTTCTAGTTCGATTTTGCTAGTAGAAGTGAAGGAAAAATATTGTCGGAGCTTTGCCAGTAAAAGGCAAGCAGTACACATAATCCTTGATTGTTGAAGAATTAATAATATAAACCCTCACATGCAGAACTAATTTTCCCTAAAGTGGGGTTTTCCAGGGACAATTTGTACAAAAATATCAGTGTCTATTATTTCATATGTGTAATATTTTCTCAGTTCTTGTGATTTAATTTTAGTGAAGTTGCAGTAGTGTTTTATTCAATATTCGTTGTGTATAATTCACAAAAGACAAATAATCTGTTGAAGATAGGTGAATAATAACCAGTTAACTGCAACAGTATTAAAAATTTCACATGGTATCAGAGCAGATTTGAGTGCAGAAGAAGCCCAGCTTAGACACACGAAGAGAAAAACAAGTGTTTATAAAACCTAGCTCGAGTTCTTCAAATTTATTTGCGTTTCGCTATATTTCTGAGGGTTCATTAAATGGCCTCAGCAAGATTGAGAGATCAAGACAAATTGGATGTGGACTCAAATTTTGGTGTCTGGAAAGCCAGAATTTCCTTATTGTTAGAAGAGAATTGTCTCAAGGAGTATGTGACCAGTGTGATTGGTGTACCAACACATCCAGCACAGCACACAAATTAAAGGAAGGGAGATGCCAAAGCAAGGATGATTATCCTTGACCGTCTAAAGGATCACATAGTTCTGCATATCGCCGAGTCAGATACAGCGAAGAAGACGCGAGACACCATTCTAAACCTATACCAGAATGCTACCATGAACAAGCAGTTGATTCTCAGGGAAAAGTTGAGGAATACCCAGATGAACAAGGGTCAAGATGTTACAAGTTACCTCACTACAATTCTACTTGTCAAGGACGAGATGGCTGCTGTTGGAGATAAACCAGATGATGACGAGTTAGTGCAAATAGACCTGAATTGGTTTAATAAGCAGTGGATGTCTTTGTTCAAGTCATCAATGGACGAGACACCTATCTCATTACACATACTATCTATTTTAATTGACCAATAAAGTTATACAATATTAATTCCATACTCCCAAAATCTTTTTCCATGATGGATCTATTACGACTCATGTATATGCAAAAGCCTTTTCCATGATGGATCTATTACGACTCGTGTATATGCAAAAGCCTTTTCCATGATGGATCTACCACCAGTCATGTATATGCAAAAGACATTTCAATGATGGATCTGGTACAAGTCAAGTTTATAAGCAAACAAGAAGGAATAACAACTTCTAATAAGATACCAGAATCAGCTGCAGGTTTATGATAATTTGCACACCTCAAATGCAAGTCCAAGAACCTCTTGTGCCAGATAGAGACAATCATTGTGCACAATCACAGCAGCTTGACATAAGGTGTTGAGCTCCTTAGCTAGCTTCACACACACCAGAAGGACATGCAAAAAAGTCAGATGAAAGCATCTCAACAGTCTAAAATGCAATCCAACATTATTATCATAAACAATTGCCTTCTTAGGTTATGCTAAATAATATTAAGCACAACTCTTACTTCCTGGCATTGGTAGTAGGTACCATTTATAGATTTGACTAAAGATAGATATTAGAAACAACAGATAAACCTATTAGAAAAGATTGCAGTATCCACTAACAGTGGGTTGCTTAATCATTTTCACATTTGACATTTAAATATTGTTCACCCTTACAATTAATCAAATACATTGATAATCAGAAAATTAAATGAGATGTGTTGATAGAAGCAGATATGGAGCAAGGTGAGGACTGTACAGAGATTAAACAGATTTCTAGACACAATCAAAGGCCCGAGTTGCTCAGAGAATAGAATCGCATCCTCGACTCTAAATGGTTTGAGTAGAAAGAAAACTTTGATTTAGAGTGCTACGTGGCCTCTTTGAATGTTCCACTAAAGTCACATGCAAACAGTTAGAGTTTGGGATCTGATACCTAACTCTATTTCTTCTCTAATTATTGGGATGGTGTGTTATTAGGCACATGCCTGCACGTGTACAAATATATATTATATATATAATATATATATATATATATATATATTATACACTATGTTGGATTGGTACTGAAGCTATTAAAGAGGTTGGTTTATCATATAGACAATCAACAGAAGACAGAAGTCCTTGTTAGAGTTACCATATAATAATGGCCACGTGATAAAGTTGTAATGGACTTCAGGTTAGTAATTAAGTGACTTAAGTCACATGTCATTAGTAGAGTTGTGTACATTAGGTTAGACCTTAACTAATAAACTGCTTGTGTCAGATTTTGGTACAGAGCACTCTCCTTTATATGTATTGACATCACACCATATGGTAGATGAATCAAGCTTAACATTCCCTCTTTTAATATATTACAGTTTGCATTCTTTGTCTCACATGGTTGTGTGTAAAACTCACATGGTATCAAGGCAAGGTTGAGGAGAAACCAAGGAGAGTAAGTAAGGACTAGGAACTATCACAGATCAAAGATGGACACAGGTACTTCTCGCACACAAGAAAAGGCTGGAAAAATTTATACTGAAAATTGACCAGAAAATCAAGAAAAGTTTGAAGTCAGTTTGGACCAATATTGTCAAACTAGGACACAACAAAGAATTGATTAGCCTAGGGCTTGAATTAACTCAGTGACTCAGCAAAACTCCGTTTAAACTCGACAAAACTCAAAAAGTAAACCTAAAAGAAAAAAACTCAAATTATGGTAAACTTTTTGCAAAAAATATATATTAAAGATATTTCCAATCCATAGAAGCAATAAGACAAAAATCTATCTACAAATTCATCAGATCACTTCATAAATTATGATAATGCAAAATTCAACACTCATTATTTGTCTACAAAATGCTCAACTGAAATTCGAAACATACATCAAATAGGTTTCAATTTGAGCATGAGCTGAATAGAAGTCAAGTCTGGTGAGTCTAAGCAGAGTCTATTGAGTTTGAGCCAAGCTTGGAGAATATTGAGTCTACTCAGTGAGTGAAAGCCAAGAACTTATTTCAGACATGACTCAATTAAAATGGGAAGAATCAATGACTCTTAGACAAGTCAAGCAACACGGATTTGGACCAACGTTGCAAACATCGGCATCAAGATAAAAACGGCGAGGGTCCGCAAAATGAAAAAAAATCATAAAAATTGGAGAAAAGTTGGCAAACACCAGCAAAATTAACAAAAAATACAAAAACAAACCCACGAAATTACTTTATAAACAAGTCTGGGTGCAGACCGGTGATTTTTTGCCATCGAATCACGATAAAATCATGATTTTTTCTTGGAGGAAAAAATCAAGCCAGTGAAGAAATCGTGATTTTCCAATTTTATCGCAATGTTCGCAACATTGGTTTGGACATATAAGTTTCAGGTTATTGTGAATGTTATCTTAGATTCTTAATTATATGTGTATTCATGGTCTGCATCGAAATAAAAATTGGAAGAGCTAGCGTGTGACCTTGGGAATCGTTACCTACAAAAAGTTGGTAACCCATAGGAGAAATTTTTTCTCCTCATTTTGCAATCATCAAGTAGCCCTATGATGACCTACATATAGCTTTACATCAAAGCTCTCCATATATGTTCCAGTCAATGCTCTCTCCCATCTAACATGCTCCTTCAAGAAAGGTGGGTCATCTATTGGAAGGTACATTAACCATTCTAGTAATCATGTTCATTCATTTAATGTTTTGGGGCATATCGATATGGATCACAAGCCAAGCTGGAAGATTGACCACTTTTGATTGTACCCTTGTTCCCATGCTTCACCTAGGAGGTTATCCTTTACACCAATGATCTAGTGTTATCTCTGGTGAGATCCATTTTTCACAAAGGGCACTAATAAGAGGCACTGATTGAAGTAGTGTGCCCAAGGTAATCCATACTTTACCACATGCATTCTTTGGGTTGATTGTCATTGGTCATTTGGATAAGGAGCTTACATCCTCATCGTTGAGTCATGGCCCAAAAATTTGCCTCAAGAGGCTAATGCATTTGAAAGAAAAATAAAAACATATAAAGCCACAACTAAACAAAAGAAAAATGCAAAAGATGGCTCAGACATAGTAATCATGTGGGCAAAAGCCTAGCATCAGAACTACCCCGCTCATTAGCCATCACCCAGTTCCTCAGCATTTCATGCTACATGTAAAAGGAACTTTTGAATGCCCCAACCCCAATGAGTGAGAAATTGCTACATCTTTGAGGGGTATTGGAAAAACATAAAGCGAGCTTGATCTCCTAAGCTATGCATGAAAGAAAGAAAAGTAATTAAAGGTGCACTAAAGGGGTGGAAAAACAAACCGAGGAAAGGGGTAATTCATGCCTCCATGATTGCTCCTTCTTCTCATTATAGCGCTTAGAGATATATGACCCTTTCTAGCTGGTACCATGGCTATGGCCATTTTCCTTGAAGTTGCCCACTCCATCACCATCACGATCACATGCACATATGGATTGAAGGGTCTACCAGTCAAATGTAAAGGAGGTTGCCCCCTCGAAAACGCTGAATTCTAAGGCGTTGATCTCTCTTTTCTATCTTTTTGTGAGCTGGTTCCATAACATTTGGTATCAGAGCTTTGGATTCTAGGGTTTCGCTGCTCCAAATAGGTCATCGT
>APFE030138136.1:38931-61857 GCA_000404065.3 Pinus taeda | reverse complement strand
TTTCTAAGGAATGGTTTGAAAATGGAATTCATCAAACCTTGAAATGTTGAAGGTGCATTGGTAAGGCCAAAAGGCATGACCAAAAACTCATAATGACCCTCATGAGTTCTAAATGTTGTTTTCGAAATGTCTTCAGGCTTCATTCTGATTTGATGATATCCTTAACGAATATCCAACTTGGTGAAGTAAATTGATCCATTCAATTCATCCAGTAATTCATCAATGATAGGAATGGGAAACTTATCTTTAATAGTGAGCTTATTGAGCTCCCTATAATCCAGACACATGCGCCATGATCTATCCTTCTTGTGCACCAATACTGCTGGAGCAGAGAAAGAACTTTTACTTGGTTGAATTATACCAGCCTCTAGCATTTCTGGAACCATACGTTCAATTTCACTCTTTTGGGCATAGAGATATCTGTATGGCTTGATGTTTGGAGTAACACTTCCTAGAATTACATGAATAGCATGATCATGATCACGAATAGGGGGGAGAACTTTGGGACTCTCAAATACCTTGGAATGATTGTTCAAGACTTTTTGGAGATCTGGAGAAATAGATGATTGCGATGTGGAAACATCTAGCGAACATAATTGTACAATTACACCTCTTTGTTCCTTTTTTAGAAGCTTTGTCATACCGTTAGAGTTGATTATCTTTCCCGGTTTCTCTGCAATACCCCTTAATTCAACTTCCTTTCCTTCCATAGAAAATTTCATGAAAAGTTCTTGAAAATTAAAATCTATTGTACCCAAGGATTGTAGCCATTGGACTCCTAGTATAATATCAACACCTCCCATTGGAATGGAAAGCATTGGGCTATTCAATACATATTCTACCATAGATAGCTTGATATTGTGGCACTTTCCAGAGAAAGTTATGGTTCCTCCACTTGCAACCATCACTTGAGACTCTGGTGATGGATATAGGAAGCAATTCAATTCTTTTGCTATCTTATAATGAATAAAATTGTGGGTACTTCTTGAATCAATCAACACTATTACCTTTTCTTCTTGATATGTCCTTCTATCTTGATAGTTTGAGAAGTTGTAATTCCAGCCAATGCATTACAATATATGGTTGGATTCATTTCTTCTTTATCTAGGGTTTGTCCCTGGAGTATATCCTCTTCTTTTGACATTTCTTGTTCCTTTTCTTCCTCCTCTTCACAATCTATGTAGAATAATTTCTTCTCAGCACACTTATGACCTTTAGTTTATTTGCTATCGCAACTATAACAAAGCCCTTTTTCTCTTTTTTCTTCCAATTGTTGTGGTGTCAACCTTATAGGTTGTGGAAGGCTAGCGGCAATAACACTTCCATATTTATAGTTGTGAGTGGTAGGTTTCTTGGTTGCCATAATTTTGCTTTCCATTTTTCTTGCTAACCTGAATGCCTTCTCCAATGAATCAAGTTACCAAAGTAAAACCTCATGTTGGATATTATCCTTTAAAGTCCCTATGAACACATCAATCTTATGCTCCTCTGGAATATCTTTTACCCTTATGTTCAATTTTTGGAAGTCCTCGATGTGCTCCATCATTGAACCCTCTTTTTTGAGACTTATCAATTCGCTAAAAAAGGTGTTACTTTTTGCATCCTCATAATGTGCTGTCATTTCTTCTGTAAAAATTGCCCAAGTGACAATTTGTTTACGAGAGCAAAGCCATTGATACCATACAAACTGATTTTGTTTCCAAATGATAAAGTTGCAATACGTACCTTTTGTGTGTTTTGCACATTATGGAGATCGAAAAATTGCTCCATCTGTAGTATCCATGTTGCGGGATCCTTGCCATCAACTTGCTCATATCGATTTTTGGATTATGGTGGGTTTTCAATCCAACATTAGAGTCTATGAAATCATAATTAAAATTTCTTTTGTTCTCATCATGAGTTTCCTTTACTATCCTTTCACCATTAGTGACCATTTCTTGTAGCAACTTATTCAAATTTATCTTCAATTGTTCCATCTTATCATCCATGCCATTCATCTTAGCTTCCATGCCATCCATCTTAGCATCCATGCCATTCATCTTAACTTGCATGCCATTCATATTAGCTTCCATGCCATTCATCTTGGCTTCATTTACCTTTAGTGAGAGTGAAATTTGTTGTACTTGGTCTTGTAATTTTTGTATATTCATGTTGCATTTCTTCCTCTTCTTCACGACTCATGCTAGAGCTTTCAGTTTTCTTACTAGGTGTTTCCATTTTATTTCTTCGAGGCATTAATTAATGCTAACAATTCTTCACTATTACCTTTGAATTCCTTCAAAATAATTTTTCAAACCAAGCTTATGCAAAAATTTATAAAAATCTACACACCTTTTTTCACTTTGTAGGAGCTCAATATTGCATCTGATGCATCTCTGTAATTTCAGATCTTCCAGTTGTTAAATTGTGATTTGCAGTAGCCCTCTGTGTCCTCCTTTCAATGCCACTAGTCTGATCGAATTTAGATTCTCCAAGAAATAGTTATGCACAATCTCCCAAGATGACTTGATTATATACCTTTTCATAAGAGCGAAATTGTATGAAGTTCCATGTGTCACTATTTTGACCTTACGATCTGAAAATTATATAAAGGAAACTACATTCCATCCTCTTTCTGTAACTTCTTATGAAATTTCAATCTGATGCTCAAAACAAAAGTTATGATGATTTTCCCCAAGTCACCTATTTGGAATGTAATTTGGGAGATTGCAAAGAGGCCAACTTCCTCAGATCATATATATGCAAATATAGCGCAAAAATATCTGAAATTTGGACCCAAGGTTCAGAATGATTTCAACTCAAATGGTTTTTTTTTTTAGCATCTAAAACGTCGTAGAAAAAAAAGTTATAGTAACATCATATAACATAATCACCAAGTTATCTAACATAAGAAAACAATAGCAATGCATACAACCACATGTTACTATCATTCATGACTATCTGACACATGTTAATACGACTACACTAATCAACTAGCATCTATCATTCATGTAACCATAACATCAATAAACATGTACATAAACCTAATGTATATGACCCTAATGCATATAACAATCCATTAACTAACAAACATGCATGTGAAACATCCAAACATGTATGACGAGAAGCTCTTGCCTTGAGGTCCATTGCTGCAACTTCATTTTAATGATCTGCATCTCCTACTCTATCTCAACCAACACATCAACATCATAACAATCAATAGCATCACGATGACTTAATTGTATACCATGACCTTACAATGCATGTCTGACCTACCATACATGCATAACCATAATCATGACAATGCATGCTTAACAACATATAGGCACCGACATGCATAACCAATGCATATACAACCATACACTCATGATGACACATCCTGCAACAAAACCATCAACCTTCACATGGTGAAATCACTACAACCATGATCAACACCATGCAAATACAACAAGCACATGGACTACAAGCATAAGGAACACATATGAAATCGACATGAATGCATGACCAACACACTGTCCATCTAGTGCTATATGAAATTTTATACCTACGAATAAATATATCTTCCCTAAGTGGGTAGTTACACTTAGAACAATTGAAGTAAAGATGTTTAACCTTTTCCTATAATAAATAGATAAGATAAAGGAACCTACTTGTGATCCTTCGCTTCCCTTGATCTCCTTTGAGTTGCTCCCATCGCTTCCACTTAAACTAAATTCGCTCAATTGGTACCTTCCAACATAAATAGAAGATGACAACAATAAAAGCATATGATATATGTATTGTAAACAAATGGAATCGACAAAATTTGAACATACATTCATCATAGATATAGACAAAATTATTGGAAAAGGAACAAACAACTTTATTGATTGATAGAAAGAGAAGTTACACCCAATGTGGTTCGATCTCGTGTCACTCATCCAACTTAGTCCAAGCCATCATCACACCAATAGAACATCAGAGCATAACATTACTTTGAAAATGATTTCAAGTCTTTAAACCAAAAGTATTTCTCTATAATATCCAAGTTCTCTTGGCTCTATGATGGGAGGCCAATTTGTAGATGAATGCAAGTGGTTTTGTCAATAATATGACATTGAATGGTTTTCCATAATTGGATGGTTAGTTTACATGTTCAAAGGGATTAGAGGATAGAGGATTAGATTATCCAAGGCTATCCTAAGTTGAGCTCATCTTGATAGGATAGGAGCTGGGTTCCTTCTAGAAGGCTCTAGAAAGGAGGAATATACTCTGGATCCAATGAACATTTCGAGGATTCTCACCCAGTGAAGGATTGAGTGGGCTTAGGTGCTATGCAATGTAGCCTTGAATAGGGCTACCTGCTCTGTAGAGAACTTACCCCTGACCAGGGGTGAACTGGTGACCCAAGGAAGCACTTCAGTAGGGTTTGTAGTCAGGAAACTCTCATGGATGAAAGCACTCAATGAGGTGGCATGTAGCAACTGAATTAGGGTTTGATAGACCTTGTTTACACTGATCTGATCATCGAGAGTGAAGTGCCAAATAGACATGTAACAGTTGCCCCCTAAAGCATGAAGTAAAAAATGATAATGCTGAGTGATATGATTTATGATGTGATGAGGAGAATCTGAAGGAGACGGTGGTCTGCATCAATTAAAATACATAATATCATGATATCTTTGACTTTTCATGAATTGTTGAGGGAAGGCATACCCATGCTCAGCATATAAATTTTTTATTACATGTACATAAATTAGATAGTCATCTACAGATATAGACCCATGATAAGATGACCATTTGTGTAAAGCCATGGTATAGATGATTTAGTACTCTCCTGAAATCACAGCCCGAATGGATGAAACTAGATTTGGGGTCCTCTATCTCATCCAATTGTTTGCTCAAGTACAAGTCTAACCATGTGAAAATGTGATTTGAAGTCGAACATGGGAAGACATCGTCTGATTACCAGCCAATGATGTAAGTTGTTAACAGATACAAGAGAAATCACCAATAATGATAATGATTCTCAAGGTACTACAGTACATTCTGCATGGTGTGAATAGATGTTTTGATGTCGAACACCATACAAAGTCTTTCAATTGAAGGCCTATGATGTCAACCTGTCACTGGAAGCAAGAAACTTGCCATTGATGTATGCAAGCCTCAAGGTACTGGAAGGGTGTTTCTAAGTCAACATCCTGGATAATGTGTTGATGTTGACAAGAAGCCACTCGTCACAGGAGGGCCTTGATGTATCCCCCAACAATGGCACAAAATGAGTGTAATGATTTTGAATACAGAATGTGACTGATGACACAATGTTCAAGAAGGTTTATGAGTATTGCAAAGGATGACATTTACTGAGTGACTTCTCTTGAACATGTCGATGACACTGAATGAATTGCCAGCATTGACCCAAAACAAAAGTGATGGATGGTGTGACAAACTATAGGTATGATACCCATCACGAAGATAACCCAACCCAAATAGTTATAGAGATGAAGTGAAAGTTTCATGTTCAAGAGAGACTTGCTACCATAAAGTGATTTATCTCGTTTACCATTTTCCCCAATCCTTGCTGACTAGTACCTCTTTATTTTTTAACAAGCTTGAGGAGGATAACATATGCTTGATGTATAATTATACCCTTTGGGTAAATCCATCACCATTTTATGTTTTTAATGAGTCTAGCAAAGGTGAAACTCGGTCTTGTCATGATGGAAAAGTTTGTCGCTATTTGATGCTTTAACGAGTTTAATGACAATGAGAACTCGTTTGTTTTCATGTTTAGAGAGATTGAAAAGGGACAAAAAGAAAAATATACAAGTTCTTTTTCATAAATTTGTCTCTCAAGTCTGAAAAAGCGTAAAATAATACAAGAGAGAACCTATTGACCATGTTCAATCAACTTATTCCTTTTTCGTAAGTAATCTGAATTAGTCTGGAAAAGGGTTAAACTTATACTGAGTAGATGTCGTTTCCAATCTATTTACAAGCTGAAAAGGACAAGTGCCTGACAATCTTTTCATATTTTGAGAGTCTAAAAATAGCTAAAAGAGGACTCTAGGGGGGTTCCTTTTTTGATGTTTAATAGAGCTCGAAAAAGAGATAAAAGTACTATCTGTGGTCAAAAGTACATTTTATGATCATGCATGTCAAATTCACTATGTCCGCTATAAACCTGCTCAAAGAACCACAAAACAGACTAAACATACCTGTTTCATTGGTAAAAATAGGTAAAAACTATGGTTTATTCATTTAATGAACATGAAATTACCCTAAAACAAGAATTTACCAGGTCATTTTACCATTTGACAATTACCATTCAGTTTTGTGCTATGAACTAGGTTTTTACCTCAAACCTCAGCAGCTGATTGTGAGAGATTCTGTGGATCATTCTTCATGCCGTTAGGACCAGGTAGGAGATCTACCTCTTCTCTTTCATTTAGGGTCATTCTTTTTCAATTTCAAGCATAGTTTTTAGGGTTTTGGGGTCCCTAGGGTAATATACCATGCCCTAGGATCAATGCACCCTTATGCATTGAAAATTGCACAGCAGAGTTGTTAAACAGAAGGGAAACTACTCTGCATCGCACTGTCTACATATCAGGGGTGCATTGGGCATAGTTTAGAGATTTGATTCGTCATTCTTACCCAAAATCTCTTCAGTTTTTTGCATGAAATGGATCCTAACTAAGCATATGGTGTGATTTCAGACTTTGATCGGATCAGAATGGCTATCACATGGTGTGAAAGAGAACATGAAGAAAAATATATGGTTGCCCTAAATGATCCTGGTACTATTGAGGCCCTCAGAGATTGTGGGTTACTCAAATATTTCAAGCTATCCAGGATGGGGCAATAGTTAGAACTATTGTAGTTTTTGGTTCATTCGTGGGATCCAGCAGAATAGGTTTTTCACATAGGGGACAAAGTGCTCCCTATATTGATCGATGTCATTTACTTTCTCACAGGATTGTCAAGACATGGTGCCCCCACTTCTCTTTTAGGTTCTACCCTTGGGGGTGAATCAGCGAGGGACTACATTCGATAATTCTGCTGGTCAGGTACATAGCCTAGAAATGATGGAAAGATAAACATCAAGGATGTTCGTGAACATCCCTTGTGAATAGTCCTCTTTACTATTGCAAAGTTGGCAGGTAGCGTGACACTTCATGTCGCGAATAGATCATACATGCAGTATGCGCTCAAGTGTCTCTAGCCAACTATGTTCAACTAGTGTGAGGTAGTACTCTCCTTAATGAAAGAGTAGCTGGCTAAAGTAAAAAGTGGTAAGACAAAAAATTTCAGCTATGGATCGATCTTGATCAATTTTACTTTGGAGAGAATTCCATTGATGAAACCTTAGCATGTGACACTGAGTTTAGCTGGTCCTGGAGATCCACAGATGTAAAGATGGGTAGAGTTGATGGCTAGATATGCTGGTTAGTCATCAGTCTCATTTTCTACCACATTCTACAGTTGGATCCGTCGACAACATATTGTCATAGAGGAGCATGCATATGCAGGGATGGATTTTCGTGAAGATCCAAATTTGAGATTACCAGTGGGTGCTCAATGGGGTGCTATAGGTAAATTGTTTTGACCATGTATTTTTTATTTTTTGAGTTTTTACATGCTTTTGTGTTTTTCGATGTTTCCAAGAATAAACTAAAAATGTTCTCATGTATACAAATGTTGGCAATGTTCGACCAATGGGTCATCAATAGGAGGTAGGTGAACCAGTGGGGAGAAATGTTGAAAGAGAAGTTCTCCAGGATTTAGATCTGATCGAGACATTGGTGGAGTTGCAACATCATATAGAGGGGTTAACCCTCGGTATACTAGATGTTTGGATCATGGAGTTACCAATGAGACTACAACGCCATACTATTGGTGTACCTAGCTGTTTGATGGGGTTATTGTGCATGATAGCTCAGGCAGTGACCTGTTATCTTGAGCATCATTAGATCTACTTAGGATGATTTACTGTATGCATTTTGAGGTTTTGAGGTCAAATGACCAACATGTCTTGGATACAAATTTTTGTAAAAATTTTGAACATCTATCTATTTTACTTTCAGTGTTTTTGTATGGTTATGTGTAATCCTATTCAATTGTTGATGTGAATTGAAAATTTACACTTTACATATGTCGTAAATGTCTGTTTAACAGATAATTCGCTAAATAATTAGTCAATGTGTTAAAGTTTCTAGAAATGTGTTGATATTGAATGTAATCAAATTGTCTTTCCAAGAAATGAACTATAAGAAATATACGATGAATAGTTGGATTTCGAACGGTATAAAAATTCGTAAGTTGTAGTACATGTAGAAAATCTGTGATAGGTTAACCCAATAATGCAATATAAATAAAAGCAAAATAATATAACCTACGTCTACTATCAATTTGTGGAAGATTAAAGGTCAAGCTGAACAATATAACCAGAAGAAGAAGAATCAATGGCACAATACACATGAAAATACTTTGGGGAAAGCCTCGGTTAAAATCTCCACACTATTGTATTATCATACATGGTGGAAATACATAGGAATTATACAAAGCCTTAGCTCTCACAGCTAGCCATTTCTCAGTACAATCTTCATAGATGCTCACAGGAAATCTTGGATTCTCTCTAGCCTTGCTCTCTACCCTCCAAGCTCCTATTTCCTTGCGTTGTTCCTTGTGGATGATTTGCTTATTACCAAGTGGAAAACCAATCCTTCAAAACTGCACAATCCGCAAGGATGAACCCTTGACTGCATGCATGAGTTTTCTCCATGAGAAAACACATTCAATTGATAGTACACTATCCATGAACATTAATCTTAACTGGGTCTTTCTCAGAATAGACATGCATGAGTTTTTGATGAGGAAATCTTCAGTTAACTAGAGTAGCACTAGTTGAGTGCATTAGTGCATCAACTGACTGTTAACTCACTATTAGTTCCTCAAATAGTTTGGAACTAATTTAATTGGGCTCAACTCAGTAAATTGAGTTAACTAATTACAACTCAAATACAACTCAATATTATCTCCTTAATTTAAGGGATAACTCTTGCATGACTTCAGAAAGACTTCTAACTTGAAGTTATCCAACTAATTAATTTAAAATAGATTAATTAATTATTTCCAAGTAGCTGTTAAGGCTAAATTCGATTTTAATTCACAATTTAATTCAAGGACAAATTAAATTAGAAGATTCTTGTTGCCATATTTCAATGCTCCCTCTCAACAAGAAAGGGATTATCTGCCACCCCGATCCTGTCTCTATGGAACCTGAATTTACACTTTGCCAATGCCTTTGTCAAAATGTCAGCATCTTGCTCCTCTGTCAAAATATACTACAGCAACATGATCCTCCTCGCTACACAGTCTCTTAGATGATGATACCAGATGTCGATGTGCTTGGACCTATCATGAAATATTGGATTCTCAGAGAGTTTGATACAACTCAGATTATCACAATAGATCATAGTTGGATCCATCCTCTGATCAAACAAACCAACTAGGATTTTCCACATTCAGATGGCCTTACATTCTGCCTGACTTGCAACCATGTATTTTGCCTCTGCCAAGATGAGTGCAACCGAACTCTGTTTCCTAGTGTACCAAGAAACCGTTGTTGACCCAAGGTTGAAAATCCCTCCTGGTGTGCTCTTCCGATCTGATGGACTCCCTGCCCAATATGCTTCAGTGAAGCCCTAAAGCTTCACTCCCTCTTTCCATCTGTACCATAATCCATACTGAGATGTACCTTTGAGGTATCTCAATACATTCTTTGCCGCCTTCCAAAACATCTTGGTGGGTTGAACCATTGCTTGACTCAACTAGTTCACCGCATAGCACAAATCTGGTTGTGTGTTCACTAAGTACATCAGTGAACCCACAAGCGGCCTGTACACAATAGCCTCTACCACTTCTCTTGAAGTAGAAACCTCCTTCCCCCAGTTACTTGCTACAGGAGTCTGCATGGGCTTGCACTTCTCCATGTGGAATCTCTTGAGTATCTCGTTGGCATACTTGCCCTGAGACACAAACAACTCCCCATCCTTCTGCCACACTTCCATGCCAAGGAAGTAATGCCATGAGACCCATGTCTTTCATCTTGAATTCTCTTGCAAGGTCCTCCTTGCAAGACATGATCAACTGAGCATCACCAATCAATATAAGATCATCAACATAAAGTACGATGATCAACAACTTACCTTTCACCATGATGTGGTACAGGTTCACATCCGCTTCACTCTTTGTGAAGCCCAAATCGGTGAAGTAGTTGTCTATTCTAGTGTACCAAGCATGAGGTGCTTGCTTTAGCCCGTACAATGCTCTCTTGAGTCGACACACATGCGACTCACGATCAAAGGTATTTAAACCTTCCGGCTACTTTATGTACACCTTTTCCTCAATATCGCCATTGAGGAATGTAGTCTTCACATCCATCTGATGGATCTTCTAACCCATCTGTGCTGATAGTGCCAACATATATCTGATAGATGAGTAACTTGCAATAGGAGCAAAAGTCTCATCATAGTCAATCCCCTCAACCTGTGAAAATCCATGGGCAGCAAATATTGCCTTATGCTTCTCCACACTACCATCAACAACTTTCTTTACCTTGTAAATCAACTGGGAACTCACAACTGACTTGTTCTCCTGTCTCAAAACCACATCCCAAACACTGTTACGAACTATGGAGTCATACTCCTCCACCATAGCATCAACCCAAATCGGCTAATGCACTGCTTCCTCAAAGGAAGATGGCTTGGTCTCAACACATTCCCCAGCAAGGGCCATGTATCCAGTTTACCTCTCAGGTGACCTCCTTTGTTTGCACTGAGTAGATGGTGCTCCCACATTCTCTCTCGCATTCTCCAACAATCTGTTAGCTTCTCTTGTGTACTTACGTCCACCTATGTAAGACTCTACTTGAGTGGATGTCTCCACTCCTAGAACCTATGCATGTAGCTACTTTGCATCAGTCTAAGGCTCCTCCTCCTTAGGAACCAATAGTTCCTCCATAGCCTTTAGTTGGAGCTCCCTCTCAAGGGAAACTCGCATGGCCTTCTGCTCATCAAAATTGAGATCTCTGCGAACCACTGTTCTTTGACTGGTAGGCAAGTACACCCAATAGTTGTGAGGTGTATCAATGTACCCCACAAATATCCCCAACTTTGTTGTCAGCTCAAGCTTCTTCCATGCATCCTTTGTCACATGGCAATATACCGATGAGCCAAAGATCCTGAAGTGACCCACATTTGGTCCCTTACCAGAGAAAGCTTCCTCTGGTGTCTTCATCCCAAGTATGCGATGCGAGATTCTATTATGCAAATAAACCACTGTGTTGCATGCCTCAGCCCACAAGTGAAGTGGTATGCCTTGGTCATGCAGAAGTTCTCATGCTGCCCCTACAATAGTATTGTTCTTCCTCTCGGCCACCCCATTTTGTTGTGGGTTACGAGGTGTCGTCAACTCTTGCTTAATTCCTTCCACTACACAGAAGTCCTTAAACTCTTGAGAGAGATATTCTCCACCATTGTCGCTTCTCAAGGCCTTGATCTTCTTCCCTGACTCTTTCTTGACCAAAACTTTGAAATCACAAAACTTTGTGAAAGTTTGGTCCTTCTTCTGCATGAAATAAATCCAGCCTTTATGAGAATAGTCATAAATGAAAATCACATAATACCTTTGCTTCGTTGTGGATTCCGTCGAGAATGGTCCACACGAATCAGCATGAACTCGCTCTAAGATAGCCTCTGCTCAACTATCTTGATCATGAAAGGAAGACTTGGTGTACTTTCCCAAGGTACAACCTTTGCATGTGTCAACTTTCTCAAGTTTACCTTTGGGAAGTCCTGTAGATATCTGTTGCATTATCTTCAAAGCCCCATGATGCAAACAACCCAACCGCCTATGCCACAACTCACCAATGTCTTGGCTTTGCACCAATTCTGCTTTCATATTGAATGCTGCACAATGATCTACCTCTAGTTTATAGAGATTCTTCACCCAAATCCCTATCCTCTGGGTTTGACCCGTGGCTATGTGTCTTAGGAACGTCTTTCCTTTACTGAATACAACATTGTAGCCTTTGTCCTCCAAAATCGCGACCGATACCAAGTTCTTCTTTAGTCCAGGCACATACATCACATCTGTCAAAGTGACAGAAGCTCCATGCTCCCTCTGTAAAGCAACCATGCCCACTCTTGAAACACTATACCTTCCATCGTCACCCATATCTATGTGCATCTTGAGGTCTTTCTCCCCCAAGGAATTGAATAAATTTTTATCACCGGTCATGTGGAATGAGGCTCCACTATCAAGATACCAGACACAACCCATCATTGATGACACCATGCATTCGATGAGGGTAAAGTCCATTTCAAACTAAGAGGCTAATGCCTCACCTTCCAATCTTTCCGAGGATCCCTTCTTGGACTTCTTCGATGGGAAATTAGTCACATAATGTCCCATCTTATGACAATTAAAGCATCTTACTTTAGACAGTCACCCTTCTTCCCTCCATGAGAAGAATTCTATTTGAAATTAGAAGCCTTCCCCTTCCCTTTCCTTGCCTTACTTGCTAAGGCCAAATTTTCTTCATCATCATTCTTAGATGAAGAACCATCTCGTGTGCTCCTCCTAATCTCCTCCTGCATAAGATCTGACCATAGTCATTCCCAATCTGACAGTTTCTCCCTTCCATTCACAGAGTCTTGGTATCTATTCCAACTCTTTGGAAGGCCAAGGAGAGCAAGGCTCACCATATCACAGTAGTTATTCCCACACTGCCAAGCTCATATCTATAGGTGGTGAGCTTGTTCAGATATGTGGAAATAGTATCGCCCTTCTCCATCTTGATTCTTCAAAGCTTATCCTTAAGAGCCAATTTCCTCTGGTCATTTTTGTTCTAGTAGAGGTCCTTCAATATCTTCCACATTGAAAATGGAGTATCCTTCCCATGGAGACTTGAGACAATATGGTCTCGAACTCCCTCAAGGATGATCCATCTCACCTTCGCCACACACTTCTTCCACTCAGCCATCTCTTGTGCATTAGTTGAAGCTGGCATTGGGATTTCTTGATCAATGAATTCCTTCAAGCCATTGTCTTCTAATAAAACCTCCATTCTATCTTTCCATGCTATGTAATTCGAGCTACCTTCCAAGGCATACTTGAGTCTTAAGCCATAGAACACCATTGGCCAACCTTGAAGTATGATATGAATTTGATTTGCAATTGCAAACCCGAAGTTCAAACTTCAAATTCTCTTCTTAGTATACTATTCACAGCTCTGATACCATGTAGAAAATTTGTGATAGGTTAACTCGATAATGCAATATAAATCAAAGAAGAATACTATAACCTACTTCTACTATCAATTTGCGGAAACTTAAAGATCAAGCTTGTTGGAAATAATGCTTAGAGGGGGGGTGAATCAGTATTATTAGATCAATAATTTTGTTTCCCAAACAGATTTGTATACACTATTTCAACTAAGTGAACTAGCATGTACACGCGACTGTACTTAAAGAAACCGACTTATATGCAGAGAACTTTTGCTTTAGCCAATTTATCATGCATTGAACTTTAACCAGTATATCAGAGATTTATTAGACACTGCAATAAAAGCAGAATAAAGAATCACACATAAGCAACACACATGAACACCAAGATATAAGGTGGAAACCCAATGTGGGTAAAAACCACCTGCTGTTGTCGTCTCTGTCTTATTTTAATAATAATAAAATTTGTTTACAATCTTGTACTGGTGCATGCTCATACCAGTACGTAGAATTCTACCTACAGAAGGTTACAACCTTCTCTCATTCTCCAGCTTCTACTAGAAGGGAGCTACAATGCCCTAGCTCTTGTACTACTCGATATGTTTACTAGTACGTAGGTGGCGACCTGCAGAAGGCTACAACCTTCTTTCTTCCTCCAAGGACCACGTTTCATAATTTTTTACATTGGATCCATCAACAACATCATAACTGCAATATAATCATCAAATACATCTGCATCAACCAATCACTGAAACTCAATCATCACTTTCTAAATCAACCACAATTGAATCAATCAATCACTTTGACAACCCATTGTCAAATCACAATCAATCTGATCATTCTGAATATTGTCACCAAAATACAGTCACCAGAACCCAGAACTTTGCAACAACATACAGAAACAATTGAAACATACTTTATAAGGTATACGCTACTTCCATGTGTCGAACCAATGTGTATACACACTTTTATCAAAGCCAACCAGCATACACATCTGCAAATATTAATTCATAATTTTGCAGCTATTTTGGACTTCAGTTATACCCAGATCATAATATTTACAGAATAACACATGCGTCAGTATTCAGATCTAGACTATACATAATCAAACCACATAATGATAATTCATTTCAAGCCTTAAGAGTCTGATCCATCATTAGATCTTATCCCTCATCAACCACTAAGGTTCATCCTTGGTTCAAATCAAGCACAATACCATAAGCCAATAACTTGCATACAAGATCTCACATTTCATCAGATATTCGATACTTGCACTCTTGGCCTAATGATCTTCTCCTCCTTATATAATTTTAGGCCTTTCTCAATACCATGGACCAAAACCACTTAGGGTCAATACCTCAGACCAAATACCTAGGGTCAATACCTCAAACCAAATACCTTGGACCAATACCTTGGATCAAAATACCTTGGAACAATACCTTGGATCAAAATACCTTGGACCAAATACCTTATACCAAAAACTTAGTTTTCCAAGATATACATGCTTTTCCTTTTGTGAAAGTGCGTGTGTATGTATATGCTACTTGTGTTCAGTGAACTTGTGTGTATATGCAGCTTAGTCAAGTTGAGCCTGCGTATACCTCTCTTTCTTCATTCTTTGTAGTCTGATTCGTAGTTCTTTGTTGTTGACATGTTGTAATATGATCTTTCATCTGAGTGAGTTTCCATTAAGGACAACCCCTGTATCATAATGCCAACAATATCCCCCTTTGGACTTGATGGCAACAACAACACCAAGTCACTCTCCCCCTTTGACATTAAGGGCAAAGGGTGGACTAAGATAATCTCTCCCTTTGACATACATTATGCTGGTCATGCTCCCCCTGAGTACATGCTGAATTCTCTGATTGAGCTCCCCTTTTGTACATGTTGAGATGCACTGAAACCATCCATGCTCTTCCCGAGCACAAGCAGAGTCTGCAAAAAAAATATTTTCTAAAAGAATAACATGACTCTATAACTCAACTATGTGAGAATGACCTTCCTATCACCAATGACTCATACATACATCCATCTCCCAACCAAGTGGGGATATACCAGATTTGACTCATCCACCCAACCAAGTGGGGATATACCAATTGTTTATACATGACAGAAACAATAAATAGTACATCATCCATCCCATGTAAAGTGGGGATACAAATTGCATCATTTGTCCAAGAGGACTCATTCAAGAAACATCACACCCTAGAATTTTACATGACTTGAGAAACAAATGGTAGAAATATTTGAAGCCATAGATGGACTCGGCAACCATAATTCCAACAATGTTGAATGTACATGAAGGCTAATGCTCCCCTTGAACCTGTGCTACATATATCATAGCCTGCCCCACTATTTTTTCTTGTATGAAACAAATACATGCTCTTTGACCCACAAAAACCCATGTGTGTACGCGACTATACTTCATGAAACCCGCGTATAATAACCTTTCTTTGAAAAATTGGATTTAATAGCAGGATGATGTAGCAACTACTCCCAACTTTTGTCTAAGATATTCAAATGTCTCTTTAGGTAGTGGTTTAGTGAATATATCAGCAACCTGTTTTTTGGAGGGAACATACTCTAATTTGAACCTTTGTTCAAGCACTTGTTCATGTAGAAAATGGTATTTGATGGGTATGGGCTTGGTCTTGGAGTGCATGACTGGATTCTTTGAAATGCTGATGGCACTTGTATTATCACATAGAATGGAGATGGGTGGAGTACATGTGATCTGCATGTTTTGTAAGGTTTTCACCATCCAGAGTAGTTGTGTGCAGAAAGATGTAGCAGCCACATATTCTGCTTCAGCTGTAGATAACGCAATTGAACTTTGTTTCTTGCTAAACCATGATACTAACTTGGAACCCATGTAGAATGCACCACCACTAGTGCTTTTTTTGTCATCAACAATTCCTGCCCAATCTGCATCTGTATATGCATGAAGAGTGAGATTAATATCTCTAGGATACGTAAACAAAAGTTCTGTGTTCCTTGAAGATATTTGAAAATTATTTTGACTTCCTGAAGGTGTGATTCCTTTGGATTTTCTTGGAATCTTGTGATTATTCCTACTGCATGCATGATGTCAGGTTGGGTACCTGTTAGATAAAGCAGACTGCCAATCATGGATCTGTAAGTCAATTGATGTACTGCTGTTGATTCATCATTTGAGCTGAGACTGCATCCTGTTACCATTGGGGTACATACAGGTTTAGAATCTTCCATGCCGTACCTTTTCAAGATCTGTTTGAGATATTTGGTTTGTGAAAGAAAAATACCATATTTATTTTGTTGAACTTGTAGACCAAGAAAATAGGTAAGTTCACCAAGCAAGGACATTTGAAATTCTTTCTACATTACTGAAGAAAAATTCTGACTCATGGATTCTTCATTTCTACCAAAAATGATATCATCAACATAAACAAAAATAATTAGCAATTTATCAGTGTCAATCTTTGTATATATATTGCTATCTGCTGACCCTTTTGAAAAACCTTGTTGGTGTAGATATTTGTCAAGGTGATAATACCAAGCCCTTGGAGCCTGTTTCAAACCATAGAGAGCCTTTTTGAGTCTGAATACAAGTTTTGCATCATTTCCAAGAATGAATCCTTCTAGCTGTTCAATATAAACTTTTTCTTCTAAATCTCCATTAAGGAAAGCAGATTTTACCTCCATTTGGTATACTTTGAATTTTTGAAAGCTAGAAAGAGCAAGAAACATCCTTATGGCTTCAAGTCTAACAGCAGGTGCAAAAGTTTCTTCAAAATCTGTACCTTCTTGTTGAGCATACCCTTTACAAACAAGTCTGGCCTTGTTTCTAATGACTTCTCCATTTTCATTTAGCTTGTTTTTGAATATCCATTTAGTTCCTATAATATTTTATCGTGAGGTCTAGGAACTAATTCCCAAGTATTATTCTTTTCAATTTTCTCAAGTTCTTCATTCATGGCCATGACTCAACATTCATCTTTGCATGCTTCATTTACATTTTGAGGTTCAGTGGAGGATAGTAATGCTAGATAGCTTGAGGTTTTTGTAATAGTTCTTCTTGTCTGTACACCTGCCTCTTTTTCCCCTAAAATTTGAGTTTCTGGATGATTTTTCTGAACATACCTGGACATAGTCTTTTCTTTTACCATTATCTCTTCTTCTATTGATTCATTGGTTTCTTCTGTAGAATCATTGTGATTTGATGTGGGAAAATAATGCCCATCTTCTTCAGTGTCATAATCTTCAGTTTTTATCTGTTTTGAATTTTTGCATGCTACATCAACTACAAAATCAATACTTTCAACAATTTTCCCAAGTCCTTTATTATAACATTTATATCCTTTACTTCAGGAAGAGTAACGAAGAAGAATACCTTCATCTGCTATGGGCTCAAACTTACCAAGTTTTTCATCTGTCCTTTTGATATAACATTTGCTTCCAAAAAATTTAAAGTTTTTTATAGTAGGAGTCTTACCATACCAAAGTTCATGTGGAGTTTGCATGCTATTAACCCAAAAATTTGCTTGGTTGAGAATAGTTACAGCGGTGAATGTAGCTTCACCCCAGAAGGTTGCAGGGGTTTCAGATTGATCTAGCATAGCTCGAGCCATTTGTTGAACAGTTCTATTCATTCTTTCTACCACTCCATTTTGCTGAGGAGTCCTTGCAGTGGAGAACTACCTTTCTATTCCATGTTGTTCACAAAAGTCAAAGAATTCATCCGAGGTAAATTCCCCTCCTCGATCAGATCTGAGGCATTTTATTTTGCGATATGATTCATTTTCAACCAAAGCTTTGAAGGCTTGGAACTTTTCAAATGCTTCATCTTTATGCTTTAGGAGACCTATCCAACACATTCTAGAAAAATTATCAATGAATAAAATAAAGTATTCCTCTCCATAAGGCAACTTTTTCCTTGATGGTCCACATAAATCAATATGGACAAGTTCAAGAGGCTTACTAGCTAACCCTTCTTTTTCAATGAAGTGAGCTCTAGTTTGCTTACTGAATTGACATAGTTTGCATATTGTCTTTTTAGGGATGCTGATATCTGGAAGATCACGAACAACCTTGAATTTGCATTCTTTTCTTCTTTGAGAAAATCTTAGATATCCCAATTTTCTATGCCACAACCAATTTTTATCATTTTTTCTTAGATAGCACTGTTGTTGTCCTCCCTTGAGTATGTATAAGTTGTTTGGAGTTCTTGTACCTTTGATCATGGTTTCTCCTGTATCAAGCTCATGAACAACACATCCGTTTGATCGAAACACCACTTCAATTCCTTGATCACACATTTGATTGACACTTAACAGGTTATGCTTTAGACCGTCTACATACATAACATTCCCAGATTTAACATTTTCTTTCAAGAAAACAGAGCCTATACATTTTATGACAACAGGAGTTTGTTTCCAATGAGACATTGTTTTCCTTTTCTAAGGCATTATATGAGTGAAGTTTTTCTTTGTCACCTGTCATGTGTTTTGAGCATCCACTGTTGATGTACCACTAATTTTCTTGTCCTTCTGCATACAAGGCTATACCACATCTTTCTATTTGAGATTCTTTCCTTCTCCATATCTTGGGATTTAATGGAGTTTTCTCCTTTTGAGATGTTTGCTGAAATTTGCTCCTACATTCAGATTCTTCATGGCCAAAATTGTTACAGATTGAGCATTCTATTTCATTTTCAAGAAGAGAAAAGTTATTATAGGAAATTTTCTTGATCCCTGTCATATTCCTTTGATTTTGTGCTTCTCTAGTCATGATGGTTTTGTAAGCAAAACAATGTGCGGCTTTGTGTCCAAAATTATGACATGAGAAACATTGCCCATTAAAGAAGTTCCTGCGACTATCGAATCTATTGACCTGGTGATTGTAGTTTCTATTGATATTAATCTTTGGAGCAAATTGAGTATGATTTACCTGAGGTTGGTTGTGGCTTCTATTCATCCTTGAAGCAAATTGAGTTTGATTTACTTGGTGATCTACTTTATGCCTTTGCTGACGATTGTCATATTGTTCATTGCTCTTTGTTGCATCAAGATAGCTTTTAGTGGAGGTTGAAGACTTCTATGATTGAGATGCTTCTTCAATATATACAAGACCTGTCTTTATCAGAGGAGAACGATGCACTTTGATAATTTCATATAAGGTTTCTGATCCTTTAGAAAATCTAAGATTGAGAGATTTCGTTTTTTCAAGATCCTTTCTTAGACCCACAATTTCACATTCTAGTTTTTCATTGTGTTTTTCTTTTTAAGCAAGTTGGTATGTCAAGGTATCCATAATCATATTCTTTTCTTCTAAATAGATTTTGAGTTTAGATATTTCTTCATGAAGGTCATCTTCTTCTAAAGCATCCCAAAAATTATCATCGTCCTAAGCCATTAGAAGTCTATAGTCATTACTATTTTCATCTTCATCACTATTTAATAAACCATCACTATCTTCATGAATATAGTAACTCCTTTTATTTACAACTTGTTTTCTATTCCATTTTTCATATTCCTTCCCTTTTTCATATTTATCTTTATGAGGACATTTGGTAGCATAATGACTGACTCTACCATAGGGAAAGCATTTCAAAGGTAGCTTACCTCTAAATCTTCTGGAACCCTGTTGAAGATTCTTGACAAAGTTTGCTTCATCTTCTTCTTCTGAAATATTTCCCGATTCATTGTGTTCTTCCTTTCCCTTTGATGATGCTTTAAATGCGGCTTCTCTCATATCTAATGGACCTCCTTTTCTCATCTCAAAGGCAGTTAAGGTTCCGTGAAAATGTGTCATAGTGATAGTTTGCAGACCTTGCTTTTCTTCTATGGCAGACACTTTTGATTCAAATTTAGCAAACAAGGATTTTAAACTTTCTCAACTAAGGTAACTTCCTTTATATCTTCACCCAGATTCTTCATACAATTAACAACCTCATCTATAAGTAAGTAGCTAGCTATACTTTCATTACTATGCATCTTAAGAGTGTCATACTGAATTATGAGATTTTGAAGTTTAGCACATTTTACTTGAGAGTCTCCTTCATAGCTCAGAACGATTTTGTCCCATATTTCTTTGGTTGGTTTGAGCTGCATGACTTTGACAAACTCTGATTGTGACAGACTTCTCAATAAAGTATTGACAACCTTGGCATTGGTTTCATTTTGCTTTTTACCTACCATATCTGTAAGAATTACTGTTGGAAATGTGTGTCCTCCTTCAACAATTTCCCAAACATCCATTCCAAGTGATTATAGATAGGTTGTGGTTCTTATTTTCCAATAAACAAAGTTGCTCCCATCAAATATTAGTATTCTGATGGATCCCACACTTTCTTGATTACTCATGATGATGGATCTCCCTTCAAGTAATCAAGCTTCTTCTGAAGGATCTGCTTCGATACCAATTGTTGGAAATAATACTGAGAGGGGAGCTAAATCAGTATTATTAGATCAATAATTTTAATTCCCAAACATATTTTTATACGCTATTTCAACTAAGTGAACTAGCATGTACACGCGACTGTACTTAAAGAAACCAGCATATATGCAGAGAACTTTTGATTTAGCCAATTTATCATGCATTAAACTTTAACCAGTATATCAGAGATTTATTAGACAGTGCAGTAAAAGCAGAATAAAGCATCACACGTAAGCAACACACATGAACACCAAGATATAAGGTGGAAACCCAATGTGGGTAAAAACCACCTGCTAATGTTGTCTTTGTCTTCTTTTAATAAGAAGAAATTTTTTTTACAATCTTGTACTGGTGGAGACTCATACTAGTACGTAGGCTTCTACCTGCAGAAGGTACAACCTTCTCTTGTTCTCCAGCTTCTACTGGAAGGGAGCTACAACCGCCTAGCTCTTGTAATACTCGATATGTTTACTAGTGCATAGGTGGCGACCTACATAAGGCTACGACCTTCTTTCTTCCTCCAAGGACCATGTTTCATAAATTTTCAAACTGGATCCATCAACAACATCATAATTGCAATACAATCATCAAATACATCTGCATAAACTAATCACTAAAACTCAATCATCATTTTCTGAATCAACCACAACTAAATCAATCAATCACTTTGACAACCCATCGTCAAGTCACAATCAATTTGGTCATCCAGAATACTGTCACCAGAATACAGTCACCAGAACCCAAACCAGAACCTAGAACTCTACAACAGAAAACAGAAACAACTGAAACGTACTTTATAAGGTATACGCTACTTCCATGTGTCGAACCAACATGTATACATGCTTTTATCAAAGCCAAACAGCGTACACATCTGCAAATATTAATTCATAATTCTACAGCTATGCCAAACTTCAGTTATACCCAGATCATAATATTTACAGAATAACACATGCGTTAGTATTCAGATCTAAACTATACATGACCAAACCACATAATGATAATTCATTTGAAGCCTTAAGATCCTGATCCATCATTAGATCTTATACGTCATCAATTGCTAAGGTTCATCCTTGGTTCAAATCAAGCACAACACCATAAGCAAATAACTTGCATACTAGACCTCACACTTCATCAAATATTTGATACTTGCACTCTTGGCCTAATGATCTTCTCCTCCTTATATAGTTTTAGGCCTTTCTCAATACCATGGACCAAAACCACTTAGGACGAATACCTTGGACCAAATACCTAGGGTCAATACCTCAGACCAAATATCTTGGACCAATACCTTGGATCAAAATACCTTAGACCAAAATTTAGTTTTCCAAGATATATGTGCTTTTCCTTCAGTGAAAGTGTGTGTGTACGTATATGCTACTTGTGTTCAGTGAACCTGCGTGTATGCACAGCTTGGTCAAGGTGAACTAGCGTATACCTCTCTTTCTTCATTCTTTGTAGTCTGATTTGTAATTCTTTGTTGTTGACATGCTGTACTGTGATCTTTCATCTTAGTGAGTTGCCATTAAGGACAACACTTGTATCATAATGCCAACAGAGCTGAACAATATAACGAGAAGAAGAAGAAGAATCGATGGCACAATACACATGAAAATACTTTGGGGAATGCCTCAGCTAAAAACCCCACACTATTGTATTACCATACATGGTGGAAATACATAGGAATTATACAAAGCCTTAGCTCTCACAGCTAGCCAGCTCTCAGTACAATCCTTGCTAATGCTCACATGCAATCTTGGCTTCTCTCTAGCCTTCCTCTCTGCCCTCCAAGCTCCTACTTCCTTGCATTGTTCCTTGTGGATGATTTGACTAGTACCAAGTGGAAACACAATCCTTCAAAACTGCGCAATCCTCGAGGATGAATCCTTGACTACATGCATGAGTTTTCTCCATGAGAAAACACATTCAACTAATAGTACATTGTCCTTGGACATTAATCTTAAATGGGTCTTTCTCATAATAGACATGCATGAGTTTCTGATGAGGGAATCTTCAATTAACTAGAGTAGCACTAGTTGAGTGCATTAATGCATCAACTGAATGTTAAGTCACTATTAGTTCCTCAAATAGTTTGGAACTAATTTAACTGGAATTAACTCAGTAAACCGAGTTAACTAATTACAACTCAAATATAAATCAATTGTATCTCCTTAATTTAAGGGATAACTCTTGCATGACTTTAGAAAGACTTCTAACTTGAATCTCTCCAACTAATTAATTTAAAATAAATTAATTAATTATTTCC
>APFE030138136.1:2914-38432 GCA_000404065.3 Pinus taeda | reverse complement strand
AAAAGAGGATTACTAACCACATAAAAACTCTAAAAGTCACACTGTGACACGCACATGCAATCAAAGCATATATACAATGTTTTTACTACGCATAATCAAGCATAGTAACGTTTAAGATACAACCCATTTCGGGGCTGCAACAATTGAATTCCATCATAATTAACTAACTCATAAATGCATTTTTCAAAAATACGCTTGACAATGTAGGGGCCCATCCATAGTGGTTCAAATTTTCCTGTTCCTAATTTATCAGCTTCCTGATCATAAAGCAAGATCAGGTCTCCTTTTGAGAATATGCGATGCTTGACATTACGGTCATATTGCACCTTAATTCATTTCTTATGTGCTTCATTGGCCAATGCGGCTTCACGACATGTTTCATCTAGATGGATGAGTTTGAAGAAACATGCTTCCTCATCAGAAGTGTCAGGTAACAAGTCAATTGTGAGTTTTAGTGATGAAATCTCAGATTTTATTAGCAACATTGCCTCAAGATCATACACTAATTGGAAAGGTGTGAATCCAGTTGTGTTTCTCACTGAGGTTTGATAAGCCCACAAGCTGGGTATAGGACCAAATGCCAGTTTCATTTTTGAATTCCTATCATTTGTTGAAGCATTCACTTAAGGAATTTGTTGATGGCTTCAACTTGTCCATTAGCCTATGGATAGTAAAGAGTAGAACTATCATGTGAGAGTCCTAAATTGGTAGTTAATGCAGTCATCATGTGATTGTGAAAATGCAAACCATGATCTGTAACTATAGCTTGTGGTACACCAAACCGTGCAACCACATGGTTGAAGAAAAAAGTTCAATTGTTTCACCATTGTTGTTTAATGTAGGCATTGCCTCGACCCATTTCGTAAAATAGTCAACAATGACAATAATATACCCATTCCCCCTCACCGAGTGAGGGTTACATGTCATGAAATCAATGCCCCATTTTGAAAATGGTCCAACAGTGATGACAGGATGCAGTGGTGCAGGTGGTAATTGAGTTTTACAGTTAAAAATCTGGCATGCATGACAACTTCTGATAGTAGCAATGCAATTGTTAAATATGGTAGGCCAGAAGTAACCAACATGAAGAATTTTCTGTGTTGTAGCATAACGAGATAAATGCTCACCACAAGCACTAGAATGGCAATCATTTAGGACTTTCTTAGCTTCTTCATGTGTGAGGCACCTACGAAAAATCATATTGATACTACAATGATAAAGGGCGTCGCCAATGATCAGATAATCTTTGGCTTGATATCTAATATGTCACTATTCTGAGCGAGAGGTATCAGACCAGAAAGTTTGGGTTTGGAGATAGATCAGTATATCTCCATACCAAGGGCTAGATAACGAGATTAGAAACATAGACTCATCTAGAATTGATGGTTCCATTGTTGAGTTGATGGCAGTAGAGGGAAGGTCGCAAAGAAGCTTGACAAAAGCTAGAGATTTCTTTGACTTGGATTTGATGAATTCCAAATCAAATTCCTACAAAATAATGATCCATTTTGAATATTTTCCCCCTAGCAATTGACGTGACAAGATGTATGTCATAGGGTTGTAACAATGGTTATATCTGTAGTGGCAAGATACAAGAACTAGTCGTTATGATAATTAGGGGAATACATTAATGATGCTCAGATTAGGGTATCTTTGAGAGCATCAAAGGAAGGTTGCGCAACCTAGTCCCAATGGAAGGGAATTCCCTTTTTTAAAAGATGAGTAAATCAGCCATTTCAGGATCAATAATTGCCTTAACCTTCAAGGGGTCGAGTTGAATTCCTTCTTTGGACACAATGAAACCAAGCAAACGACCATAACCAACACAAAACACACATTTATGTGGATTGAGTCGAATTTTGTAGTGTCGGCACCGTAAAAAGATGGCTTTCAAATGTTGTAGATTATCAACCTATTTCCGTGAATGAGCAGGTAAGTCATCTAGATAGGGTTGAATGATGTGTTTGATGTCGTGGAAGGCATAATTCATTTCCCTTTGAAAAGTTGCCCCAGAGCTCTTCAAACCAAAAGGGATTTTCCTATATGTGAATGTGCCCCAGGGACAAATAAAGGTAGTTTTAGTGTTGGCATGTTGGAGCCTGACCTAGGTTCAGAGTTAATTAGCCAAACAAATCCTGATACTACTGGCCCTTTTGGTAGCAGTCCACGTAGTGCAGACTGAGGTCTCACCCGAAGTAGTATGGGAGGGTGCTAGAACCAGGTTTCCACACCCTTGAGATGTCTGAGAGGTTCGACTGGTCCCACTATTTGTCCCTGCTCATAGGTCACTTCGCACACTTCACTGTCCCTTTCGCCTTGATGCACTGCCTTGACGCAACCCTAACCAGGGATTGTGGAGCTTCTGCACTGCTAGAGCCACGCTCTATGCTATTACCCATGATCTTACTTATCTTATTATACCAATTAATTAACTTTGTGTACTTGGATGTCTTATGTTATAATTATTTATACAAAACATTCAAATAAGGTCGTGCAACATATAAACAGTAATACTTGCAAATTATACCCATTCATATATTAAACCAGAAAAAGATGCACAAAAATATGGTAAACTTTCTCTTTATTGATCCTTCCAATGGTTACAGACTTGAGCTACCTTGTTCACTTAAGTGCAGGGATTCGCGCACTCAGCTGCGGACTACTAGGCCACTGCGTACTTCGCTGCAGAGCCTTTCCCTACTCTATGACCCTAAGACACACTTTACACTGCTTCTCAATCACTTAGACCTCTCATGCCCTTCTATTCTATCTTCTCTATTTGTTTTCTTATACACTTAGAGCCTCGCTCTATTTATACAATCCCATGGTCCGGTCTATCCAGCCAATGTTACATTACAAAAACTAGGGTGGACAACCCTGTGACTCTATTATAATTTCGTACCCTGCTCTCGCAATTCACGAAGCTTTTACAAAAATATTTAGTCAAAACTTGGGTTTTAAGCCCCAAAACCTGTCTTGGGGGGATTCCATGCCCCACAAGCCCCCAACACAAACATCATGACTCGCCCTCGAGTCACTCTGTTGGTGCAGAGATATTTGCACGAAGTCCTTCCAATTCCACTTGAACTATGGCAAGGTTGGTAGTGCACTGAGCTGTTGCCTGCTGGATCTACTACATGCGTTGTTCTGAGACCACAGTGTCAGAAGTGCTTCTCTGCATCTGTGCGTGTATCCCCTACATGTGTGTGAGCTTTCCTTCAATTTATGATGTGATGGTGAAGGCCTCGTTGATCTAAGGTTGAACACGCACCTTCAGGACTGCTTCCTTGTGTCGTGCCGCGTCCACCTATTCTTTCAGCGCTTTGGTCTGTTGCATCTACGTGAGCCTCTAAGTGAGGGCCATCATTTGCGCAATTCCTTTGACCTTGTCATACTATTATTGTAGTTCTCGTACCTCTATCTCTAAGCATTGGATGTTGGGATCCTCCTGTAGTTTTGTGAGGACCTCAAATGATTCTTCTAACATGCTAGTGCAATCTCGCACTGCACTACCAATTTCATCTAGTCCCGCTGTAATAACGCTAGCGTGCTGCTCTCTAACTTTCAAAGGGGTGGACAGCTGTGCCTTTAACCGTAGCTCGACAATCTGAAGGTTCAGATCCAGCTAAACCTTGGTTATTTTCTCCCTCGCCTCACACACCCATGCTGCTAACCTGTGGATGTGCACCTCTGCTGGCGTGTTAGCTGGGATAGGTAGCTCCGAGACGCTTTGACAAGCTTCATCTACTACCTATACCAGTTGTCGTTTTTGCGACACCACTTCGTCGAACTGCAAGATCAACTGTTCCATATTGATTTTTTCCTTGCTGAGAACTTGCAGTGCGTGGCTCTCCCTAGCTCGCAGTTCTGTAGTTATCCCATCCTACAAAACTTATAAGGTCTCCCATAGGAGTGCAACCATGTTGATGTTTTGACCCTTCAGCGCACTAATCGCAGGCCGGTCGGTCTCATTTGTTGCCACTAGCGCCCCTTCTGGTAGCGCTATGGTATTCATCACCTGAGCACACAACATTTGTTCTGCTGTTGTTGTTCCGACTACGAGGCTGGTTGAAAGGGTACTAGCTAGAGGAGGGCACACCTGCAACTCCTGTAGCTGCACTCTGAGTGCCCCCAACATAATCTGGTTCTCCTGCATGAAATTTTGGGGGCCCTCGAAGGTGACACCGTGCATTGTCTCACCGATTTCATGTAGATCACCCTTGGTTAGGGTGATCGGGTCAATAGAAAACTTCGATGCCTTGACCTTCTTGTGTGGTCCTGTCCCCTCGGTTGGGTGTTGGCGCTTCAATTGTGTTGATGTGGTTTGTGGGTCCACGCCTCCCTCTTCTTCCTCTGCTTCCTGCCCATGTGAAGGTGAAATTTGGCCCTTGCGCACCTTCGCAGCTGCCTCTTGCACTGCTGTTGCTACTACAGCCTTTTTCTTGTTCAATTTCTATTTGTGCAGTGTCTCGCGCTGCCCATGCTTCTGTTGCCATTGCCTCCTTATTTTTTCTGCTAACTAGGCAATGCGCAGTTTGGCCTCTTCTTTCTTCCTTTGTGCTGCTGACTTCTCTATCTCTGCAATGTTTGTGGTGCACCACTTCGGTGGCCATGTCTCCAGGACATTAAATATGACATTGTCTGTAGCTACAAAGGGTAGCTTCCTCCATTGTTTTACTTGGTCCTTGCGTGCTCTAATGTATATACTATCGATGTCTGCTTTAAATTCTACAAAATTTTGTAGGTTGTTGTAGATAGTGGGTGACAATTGCAGCTTGCGGTTAATCGCCATTTTGAGGTTCATCTCCATGAACACCTAGAATATTTTACTATCGCAGATCCTATTGGCATCCTTTGTGGCCCAAAGCAAAGCGTACTTTGCGGCCTCCAACAGATCCATGTCAATTGCGGGGAATTGACTATCTTCCGGCAATTCCCCTGCCACGAGCACTATGGATAGCAGAAGCCATGCATAGTGGAATATTTTTCCCTATTCTTAAGCTTCATAGAAATTCTCCAAGAATTCCTTGCAGAGGAACTTGGACCAGTTAAACTAGACCCCCTCTGCGCACTGTTTAGCAAGTGCTACCACCAATGCAGGTACCTCGTCTGCGCGACACTTGCACATAACCTTACCGGCAGTATTTGGGTCACCAATCTCATTGCTTTATCATTGATGCTAGATATGGCATAGCCCCTTTTCTTCTTCGCTGGCTTGTACTTCTTCTTCATGGCCTCCGTGATGGCCAAGTCACTGCTTTTCCCTTCCGAGATGTTCGTGCAGTCCTCTCCTTTGCATGGGAGTTGGGAAATGTGGTGAATCAAGTCTGTCATGATGGGGATGGGCTCCTCTGGCCACAAATGCCCATCATGAACCAGGCAGAGCAGCTTTCTGATGATGAAAATTGTTATTGGGGTGCGGTGGAAATGCGACGCCCAGAGCAGGTCAAGTAGCCCAGCCTTTTCCACCTCGCACAACCACTTTCACGGATCTAATTCTATAACCCCTGCTATGGTGTTATACTTGGGCTTCATGAGGTGTGAGGTCTCAAGGTGAGGGAACTTCTCATGGTCAGCGAGGTCCCAATCTTCAAATTTTAAGCTTGACACCTGTCCTAGGTGTGTGCCCTAAAAAATATTGTTGTCTTGAAGGAGTAGGGTCCGCAACAACCTCTTGTTCCCATCAAGGTCCTTGGGCACTTTAGCCTTCCCTTTCCATAGGGGGACATAGGTGGGCAGCTTTGTCGGGGTGTGCGCATGCTCAGTTTCATCCCCCATGCCTTCTTCCTTGTCCTCTTCGATAATTAGGTCCTCAAGGTCTTCTTCGTCTTCATCGGTCTCTATGGTGACAACTTTCCCCTTATCCTCCATGGACAACTTGGTGTGCAACAGGTTCCATGGGGACACACGTATGGGAACCTTTGCTTGTTGTCCTTCTTGGGTCTTGGCATGCACGGTGATTTGAAGATTTATGCCACAATCTCGATGCCTTCAGGAGCATCCCCCATAGTCAGGGCATGTGTGGTCTCTTCGACAGTCAATTGGTTTCTTTGATAACTTCCTCAGTCGCTGCCACTGTGTTTGTCCAGAAATCTATCACTCGCAAACTCAGGGGCTCAATCAATGCTTGGCACAAAAAAAATAGGGCTCTACTCAATTACTCAATTCACAAATGACCAAGTATTGTTTGCTGGGTAGCCCCTTGTAATTTATAACACTTTTTGAATTTGAATTCTACTGCTCCCCCAAAATTTGGTTCATTAATTCTCCCTTGGCGGCAGATTTTCCCACATCTTGCCCATAAATCATGTCTTAAATTCTTGCTGCCCACTCCATTTGGTCTCAAGTCGAGCATCCCATCATGAATAGTGACTTCAACAGTCACTTTCTAGCCAACCTGTGTGGCAACACAACCCGCCGTGTGCGGATGCGGACCTTGTGACTCTTTGCTTCTTCGTGCAGCTCCAACATCACACAGCTCCCGGGCAGAGTAGTTTATAGTCCCACACTTCCTTTCAACTTCCTGAAGCACTAAGATTGTACTTCCATCATCCTGTCAGGTGGTCACACCACTTGTGTAAAGTTTCATCCTATCATCCATCACGTTTCCTGGGAAATACCCACCTTTCATTATTATAGGTTTCATTGATCAATTTATCATTTGCAACATGATACCCTGGACGATTTGCTTAGTAATGTGTGATCTAAGCCAAGGCATCAGACTGATCAGTTCACGACGATAGGCCTCAAACCTGTTATCATGATCATACACATCATGCCTTATCACCCTGGTCTTTTTACTGAGAAAATCTCCCTTTATCCCGTCCTCCAGCTTCTTGAATCTGTGCCCACGAGAGCACTTTTCTTCCTTAATCACACCCTTTCTTCTTTAAGTTCTTGGAGCTTAGAATTTTCCAATTGGATTTCTTCTTCCAAGGTTCCATGAACCATTGTATCTACCGGTGCCATCATGTGTAGTCCAAGCTTTCCATGTACTACAGGGCTTACAACATTTGCTTGATACTCTAGCCTTGGTGGTGCCTGCATGGTCAGGTTCTTTCACGTGGTCCTATAAGCCCATAGAATAGCTGGTATGTGCAGGTCCTAGTCAGTTTGCTTCACATTGGTTTACCTTGTTCAGCGCTTCACATACTTTGTTAAAGGATTTTGTGTGGATATCCTTTTGCGCACTTGGTCTTTCCATACTTCGTGGTCCCAACTGGAGGGGTCGTTCACGCCATTACCTTACCTACACTTGCTTACTAATCATGTCTCCTACCGTGAGGATGGTGTGCATTCATGCTAGGTGTGTGGGCCGGTTCGTCTGACAATCTTGTCCACTAATCGCATCTGAGGCTTCCAAAACTACATGCGCATCATCCTTCTTCACTTGTTCCAGTCCTCAAAACTTCTTTGGTGTGTACCCCACCATCTTGCAAGCGTAGCTCACAGTACCCATTTCAGATTGTCGAAGTGCTGCTGTTCCGACACTTCTCTTTCAAATTTGTTAAGGAAATAATCCACCTCACTTAACCCGTCATACGTAGGTAGATCTGTTACCTCTGTTTCTACGTAGCACAACAATCTCATCATCATGTTACAGTTGAGCGTGGTTACCTCATGTAACCGGTTATTCCATCGTTCTATCTCCTCATCAGAATCTGATGTGCAGGAGCTTTCACACTCCCATGAGATTTGGCCATCCGCAGTTGGAATACCTAGTCTTGCTCCTGCGTGGTTATCTTGTAGATGCAGTCCAAATTGTCGTCGCTATCATAGCCGTGCACTGGCTCCGTGTAATGCAATCCTTCTGCAGGGTCTTAGGGTACCACTATGGACAGTGAATTTTTCTCAAAGACCATCTTGCGCTTCTTCAGATTTATCACTCCATTCATGTTAGTGGCCCAATCTATTCCCAATAGCATGGGGTAGGGATTACTGCCATCAACAATCTCTATTACTTCAAAATCTACTAGCGCGCTTGCTCCTTCAATATCTACTATGATTCTCTACAATCTCCCCATAGGTAGGAGCTTTTTCTGGTTTGCCATTTGAAGTTGGATAGGAGCCTATTGCAATGTAGGCCTGCCATGTGCTCCCATGTCTGTTTTGGTAGGACATTTGCATCCAATCCTAGATCCAGAATCACTTGGTCCATCTCATATTCTTCAATTTGCATGGCCAATCTCATCTCTCTTCCTATTCGCGTCGTGTGCTTCCCGAGCTTCCGGACTACATGCGGTTCTCCTGGCATGGTCCTAACGCATCTAGTTATGAGTTCTTGCAGCCCCTTTATAGCCTTGCTGTTGCGCATCAACTTCATGCATGTCTCCAGGAATGTAGTGAGCATCGATGGGTCCATTTCTAGCTCCAGTCTATGTTTACTTCCTGAAGTGGAGGCATCAGCGAATCTCCTCTTAGCTTCCATGAAGGTCTCGTTAGCGCGCTCCAAATCAAATTTTGGTTTCTTCGTTGGAGCCTTACAAACCCAGGTACTTTCTTTAGGCTACTTTCCTTTGTCATCACTTGTCGTAATCCCACTCCAGAGCATGATATTTACATTAGGGTCTTCCTCACATGGCTCAGACCTCATCATTTGTAGGTTTTGAGTCAGGGGAGGTTGGAGTGCTCTTTTATCGCGCAACCTCACTATCAGTGTGGGACAATCCTCCATCTCATGATCAAACAATGTACAATACAAGAATGATGGTCACGTTGGATTCATAAAATCGTGGGCATAATGCCCTAGCCCTCCGCAATTGTAACATATCAGCTGTCTGCGGCCTCTTCTTGTTCCCCCTCCACCTCGGCCTCATCCGCGCCCTTGAAATCTGATGTGCACCATTCCTACGTTTTGATCGAGGGGCCATGTTTTAGCTTGAACTTTGTAGGTAGGAGTTCAATCCATCATCATCTTATAACTTCTACAGGTAAGCTCATAATGTCCTACTGACCTACAGAAATTACAAAACAACTGTTGTGAATTCTGCATATACTTCTATAATAGATGGCAATTATCTACAGCATGCTTTCATCCTATCTGAAAAATCACAAACCACAGTGCAGGCATCGCATTTGGTCTTGCTTGTGCCTTCAGTCTTAGTGGCATTGGCCGTCCTCCCATAAGGTAATTTGCGAACACCAGGCAGTGGTCCTTTTCATGCCCCTGGCCCTTTCATTTTATGCACCATACCTCATCGCGCATCTCTGCACTGGTTGTCTTGTCTTGTTTCAAACTCTGCATCTCCAGGCACAAGTTTTTCCATTGCACGTGAATCTGTTGAACTCCTAGGTTATGATCATGTATCGGGGTCTCATGCAATCTCATCGTGACCTCGAAGGTCTCGGCTTGAGTGGTTAGCCTCTATCATGAAAGTGCATTCCATAGATGTGGTGTTAATGATGCTACAAACCATTTGTGGTGTTTCCCATCTATTAATGTCATGTTTTCTTCACGAATTGTGCACTTCAGTCTTTGATCCAACTCCCATGGGGTCTCGCCTAGTAGCATTGTGATTTCCTTGAATCCAATGATCAACTATGCCTCTGACTTTGGCCTGCTAAATTCTTTGCTTAGCGCAACTTGGATATCCACGATCCTCGCATTCAGATTGTCATTGGAATGCTTAATGTGCCAGGTCAGTACGCGATCCTACAAAGGGCTGACCAACGTTGCCTTCTTTATATTGTCATCCATGACTCCCTATGCTTCCCATACAACTTTTATCACGAACCAAAATTGTTCTGGATCTTCATTCCCTACTCCCTTAAACACTGGTAGCTTTATCGCACTTGCCATACTGCTTCGCGGTGGTGGCGGGGATGGTATGGGCAAAGACGGGAGTGAAGATGGTGAAACTAAGGGTGGTGTGGGTGGGGGTGGTATGCACGAAATTCTCTGCCTCATCAGATTGATCACACTTCTTGGCAAGACCTTCGCGAACTCTTCTTTGCCCCCTCATAGAGGTGAAATTAAGGGGCTAGTTTCTAGTTCTGTGCTACCTTCATTTCTATATATTCTCCCACTTCGTGTAGCCCCAAACATCAATTTGTTCACATAAACCGCTTTTCACATAGTAGCATTTTAATCCAAGTGTTTAAATATTTAACGTACTTACCTCGCAGTCCTTTAAGGAAGTGTCATTCTGCCTCGCTATAATTGACTGAAGTATCTACCATGAATCCGATGATGAATCCTCCTATGATTCAATCAAGCCAGTGATAAAAAATGTGTGCGATCTTCTCTTCCGATGCTTCTAGTCTGCACACGAATTCTGGAGTCCACATAATTAGTTTGTCGTGTTTACACCTTCCTTGGCTATCTGCTAGCTTCATGATCCACTCATACAAATCAGTGGGGAAAGATGCAAAGAAAATTGCATGGATCTCTGTATATAAGTAGCAGTCTAACCACTTTTCCTTTGATAGTCGTGGATTCCTGTTTTCATGCGCTGCGAACTCATGAATCTTCCTGTCCAACCAATCTTCAATTCCTTTCTTTGTCAGATTCTAGTGATACAACATCAGACATCTCTATGTAGATCCTAGTCCTGGCAACAGAACCATTTTTTGGCTTGTTGGGGCCTGACCCAGGTTTGGAGTTAATTAGCCAAACAAATCCTGGTACTACTGGTCCTTTCGACAACAGTCCATGGAGCGCAGACTGAGGTCTCACCCGAAGTAGTATGGGAGGGTGCTAGAACTAGGTTTCTACACCCTTGAGATGTCTAAGAGGTTTGACTGGTCCCACTATTTGTCCCTGTGCGTAGGTCACTTCATGCATTTCCTTGTCCCTTACGCCCTGATGCACTACCTTCACGCAGCCTTAACCAGGGATTGTGGAGCTTCCGTGCTACTAGATCCATGCTTTGTGCTATTACCTACGATCTTATTTATCTTCTTATACCAATTAATTACCTTCATGTACTTGGATGTCTTATGTTATAATTAGTTATGCAAAACATTCAAATAAGTTTTTGCAGCATATAAACAATAATACTTGCAAATTATACCCAATCATATATTAAACCAGAAAAAGATGCATAGAAATATGATAAACTTTCTCTTTATTGATCCTTCCAGCAGTTATAGACTCGACTTGCCCTATGCACTCAGCTGCAGGGGTCCGCACACTCAGCTGTGGCCTACTAGGCCTCTGTGCACTTAGCTGCAAAACCTTCCCCTAATCTACGACCCTAAGACACACTTTACACTGCGTCTCAGTCATGTAGACCTCTCATGCCCTTCTATTCTATCTTTTCTATTTGTTTTCTTATACACTTAGAGCCTCAGTCTATTTATACAATTCCATGGTCCGCAGACCATGGGTAGGTCTATCCAGCCAACATTACATTACAAAAACTAGGGTAGAAAACCTTGTGACTCTATTATAATTTTGCACCCCGTGCCTGCAATTCGTGGAGCTTTTACAAAAAGATTCAGTCAAAACTTGGGTTTTAAGCCGCAAAACTTGTCTTGGAGGGATTCCATGACCAACATTTATATTGGTATTCTAGGCGGATATTGATTTGATTATAGCCAGAAAAGCCATACATAAATGAAAATATTTCTCATTTGGCACATTCATCAATTATCTTGTCGATAAAGGGAGTGGGATAGTTGTCTTTTGGACAAGAATGATTAACATCCCTATAATCAACACACACTCGTATTGTTCATTGTTTCTTCATGATAGGAACAATATTGGAAACCAAATCGATAAGAGGAATGGGGTATATGAAACCAACATGAAAAAGTTTTTCAACTTATACTTTTATGGCAATATCCTTCTTTCGATGAACATAACAAAGATGCTATTGTATCGGCTTGACATCAGGATACATTTTAATCTTGTGTTCAACTGTACTAGAATAAATACCTGGCATTTCCTCATATGACCAAGAAAATATATCACAGAATTCACGAAAAAGAGCATGGTATGTTTCAAGTTCCGATGGAGAACAAGATTTTCCAACATGGATGTTTTCTACCATTCCAGGTTTGGTTGAAATACCGATAGAGATGGTTTCTTCAATATTCAATAAGTTTCGTTTGTAATCAATTGTGTATATAAATACAAAATTTGAAATGAAATCAATGATTGAAGGGATATTTAGTTCAGTCGGAATATCGTCTATGTGATCTGGAAGATGGTAATCTACCCATGGTTCTTCTTCTGTCATCATTGATTGGATGATTCCTTCATCAGTAGAAAATGTATGTGAAAAAGGATAAGAGGAAGTACGATATTCTAACGAATGATCAACCTATACAATTGGTGATGATGGGTTTGGATTTGATGTGCAAGCCAAAAGATTTATTTCTATGTGAGCTCAATTGGGCTTAGCAGCATAGTTTCATTATGTGTATCAACTTTAGAATTATTGGAAATCTTCCATGAGTCAGATGAAGTGGAAGATATCATGATATAGGTCTCAACTTTTGCAAATTCCTCCATTTGTGATGGTGGTGGTAGTGAAAAGGTTCCCATTAGGGAAGAATATTTGAAGATACCTACTCCAATGTTCTGAAGAGATAGTGGATGTCTGTGGATTAAAGAAATGCTTTCAGTTTCCTGTGAACTAGAGGAGAAGAAGGCAAGTTGATCAATTACTGTGATTTTGCCTTTATGAGGGAAAGAGATCATATGAAAGTATGTCAAAACCACAACAACAATAGTGTAAACCCACAGTCTTCCTAGTAAAATATTGTAGTCAAGGGGTCCGTCAATGTCCTCAACTTCAATAATTACAGTTTTTCCCCCGAGTTCTATTTGCAAGTTACTTAAAATTCCACAAGGTGTATAAGTGTGACCGTCAAAATCTTTTAACGTCATAGGTGATTGTGACAAAGGAAGTGAGCCAAGTGTTTTCCAACAATTCATTGACATGATACAAATAGATGCACCTTCATCAACAATGGTTCGGTGAATGAGGTGATTCAAAGCATTTACTTGGATCAAGAATGTTAATTGTGCTAGTAATTGTGGTGTATAACCCACATGGATAAAAAATACAAGATTTGAATCCGTTGGATCAATTCCACCAATTGCTGACAATAAAGAATGCTTTTGGGAGGGACAATTTTGAAGCACCTCAAGTGTCGACATAGTAGAAGGTGATTGAGCCAAATCTTCTACTATTTTATAATTTTTCACTGCTCGAGCTCGAGGTTTGAATATAGATTTATGAACAACTCCCTTAGGTAGTTGTATTGTTAACTCTAGTGCAATGGGTACTGGAATGGAGTCAGATGAAGTCAAAGTCGAAGTATTTGGTTGATACATAGCTTGGTTATTCGACGACGACAGTGGATTACCATAATCTTTACTTCGTTTAGTCACCACAACATCAGTCTTAGGCTTAGTGGTGGATAGCATAACAAATGGTGAATTGGAAGCATGATCTGTAGCAACCAAATGAGTCTCTGGGTTTGGAAAATGGTCTATCAACACAACGGATGTACGAGAAGTCTTAAGAAGTTTTGAGACTTTAGAGTGGTGAGGACAGTCTCATGTAAAGTGCTCCTCATTACAAATTAAACATGGGTAACGAGGTTTCCTAGCCAGAGAAGAGGAATCAGATGATTTCTCTTGAGGGGGAGAATTTTGTTTCTTTTTGGTTTTCCCTTTTTTCTTGCTTCCAGGTTGCTTTTCATTTTTACCTTTGTTAGATGACACGACATTTATTTCGGAAGCAAGTGTATTATCAGGTGTATTAGAGGTTTGATTTGAAATAGAAAGTGTTTGACTAGATGGTCTACTTTCTATTTTAGTGCTTGAAGAACCTATCACACCATCACTGACATGAGAGTCCTTACTGGATGGAGGTGGTGGAACAGTAAAATCTGGTCTAGCTGCATTTGGAATCTTATCATAGAGCATGCTAGACTAGGTGTAAATCAAGTCTAAGTACTAGGCACGAGCAATTACTTGCTCTTCAGTAACAACTCCTCCCTTAGCCACATCCTTGTTGATAGATGGTAACAAGGATTTAGTAAACCACTCAGCTAAAAGTTGATCAGGAACAAAAAGTTTTACCATTCGACGATCATGACACCACTCATGAATATGATCAGAAATGTGAGTAGCAGTGGTCTGTTTAAAGTTTGTCAACAATTTCGTTCCAGTTTCATATATGATGGGTAACTGGAAATGGGTTAAAAATTTAGTGGCTAAGGTTGTGAAGTTGTCAAATGAAGCTCGCCGTAATTCAATATACCGCTTTACAGCCAGACCAGTGAGTATTCGATAGAAAAGACGCATTCTTACTAAATCATCATTTAGCGAGTTGGATGAACACCATAAATGAAAATTCATAACATGATTGGACATATATTCTCCAGGGTTTCCATTGAATTTAGGAATATCAAAAGGAATTTGTGTGGAATTACCGACCACCATGTTGACTTCCTGCTGCAACAGGTTATTCATATTTCATGATTGACATTTTACAGGCCAAATATGTCATACTTTGCATGCTGTAATGCTCCATATTTGCTTAACAGTCTCCAAGCAAAGAAGGCTACTCCAATTTCATTCACTTGCCTTCCAAATTTTGAAAAGTTATCCCGGTATCGCTAATTTTCAGTTAAAGGGAGGTCCAAACAGCTTAATCTTGGTCTCCCTAGGTTTGAATTTCCTGTTTTAGAATATAGAGAATGTAAATCTGTCCAAACAGCTTAATCTTGGCAGATTCTTAGATAGGTAGAGGAGCAGAGGATCCCAACAGCTTAATCTGGGCCCTTGGAAGAAATAAGGGTAGCATGTAGATAGGAAAGCATCAAAAGAAAAATGAATGATGGGTTTGCAAGTCTAAGTGCACCCAAATCAAAAGAAGAAAAAATGCTAGGTAAGTAGGCTGGGTAGGTAGTTCTGAGGTTGTTGAATCCTAATTGCTGATCAGTTCCAGATTCTCAGGTGTCATCTCACTCAGGACACAATCAGCAGGCAGTTCTATGCGAGGAGCTCGAAAGAGGTATAACTAACTCCCCTTCTCTGCTTTCCCCAATCATTAACTAACTTCCTGAAAGGAGGTCAAGATCTGCTTGACACCTCTTAAGTTCCATCATTTCGTAACACTAGCTTGAGTAAAGATCTGCTTTACTCAAAGTTGTTCCATACTTTCTCTAAAGAATGGTTCCTAAGGTCTCCTGAACTTAGCGCTTTCTTACCACCTCCACATTAACCACTAACATTATTATTTAGCTCCCTATATTTTCCCATCCCCCTACTAATATTATGTAAATCATCCCCTATATAAATATCCCTCCCCTGGTGAAAATAACATAAGTACGCCCGGGAATTTCTCAGTTTACCTGAAACTTAGCAAGACCCCTCAACCTTCAAGCCATATTCCAGATACAGTGGACTTCTTCCAGAGTATAAAATCCTTCTGAGGTAATCGGACCCCTTCCGAAAGCTCAAATGCCCTTCAAACCCACTTACTTACTTTTTCGCCCAAAACAAACCCCTTGCCAAACTTACACTTCGTAGACCCCTAAAAGCCAGATCGCATCACAAGATCGCACTTTCTTCTCCATGCAAGTTATGACCCATCCATCACCACCCGACGCGATATCGCGATATCGGTGGTCGGTGTTCGCAAGCGCTGAATGTCCAACTCAAGCACCCTCCGTTCCCCGCCGATGCGATATCGCGATCACAGCGGAGCTAGTTCATCGCATTACCTCCAGTACCAGCACCTCACCATGTCATTCTGTACCAGGGACCCACCATAGCTGACGTTATCCGCCGTACAGCCGACGTCATGCTGACGTCAGCAGCCAGAAAGCCGAAACTTCATGCAAGAAGAAAAATCGCACTTCGGAGCCCTAGAACAAGAAACAGAGGCAGTTTTCGATGCGCGATTAGAGCGAAGCGCTAATCGCGCATCGCTACAGGAAATAGGCCGTTTCAGGGAATCTTCGGGAATCTTTTGATTTCTTAGCCCGTTGCGCGCCGAAAAAGCCCGAAAATCACCCGATCGTGCCAAAGTGATCCGGTTTAAAGACAACAGCAAATTAGCGACAGAGTTTAAAGTGTATCAGACCAAATCATTAGGCATCAAGCGTGTCAAAGAGTATCAGTCGACGGCGGAAACATCAATGTAGCGGCAAAGAGTATCAGTAAAAATCTTGAGCAAGCAGCCCAAAGCAGGAGAACATTTAATACCTTCCAGCATATTCAAAGAAAGAGGGCGAAGCCACTTGAAGCCCTCAAATCATAATTATTGCACATTTAACTCACACCAGAGTAGAACTACAGTCCCCAAAGCACAATCATTCCAGCAGCACCGCATCTAGCCCCCAAGGGCCACATTGTCACATTTTCTGATTCAGCGGCCCCTAGCGCAGCCAAAAATATTCACTTGCATTTAATTCCAGCAACACTTAGATTTTTGAAGAGTTTTCTAGCAGACCTGTTGAGGTCAGTTGTAATGAATGTCTTTCCAATATTTTGCTTATAAATACCACCCTGAACAATGTTGTGAGGGGTTGGTTGGTTGGTAGTAGTTGGTTAGTCTTCCTTTCCAACATTTTTCTCCGAGCAGAGAATCGCACTGTAACTGTCATAATTTCCATAATCAAAGATTGCTGAAAGCATGGATTGAGAAACTACTTGATGTTTTCTCTTGGCCAAGGAATGATTACAGAATTCCTGTGCTTCTACATGATTCAATAAGTGTTTCTCTCCTCTGTTTACTTTTATGTTTGTTACCACCGTTCCGCCTTCTAAATTGCAGGAAAAAAGTATAGCTTAAGATTTGTTTCATTACACCTTAAGTTCAATTTCTGCATTTCTCAATGTTTTCTTCAGACATAACTATGAGCATGTATACTTAAATGATCTTGTTTACGCTGTTTCTTTCACATATGAATGCATGTTTAGGAATTATTAATTTCTCCTAGATCCCATTCGTCCATTTCTCCTCTTTTTTAGCACGATGAAATGATTCTCCTTTGCCTTTCATCCCTGATTCTCAATCCGTACTTTCAGCAGATTGATAATTGTATCCTGTGTGGCTATCCCGCTCCGTATCCCCTTGTGACCAAGAAAACGCAAGCAAGCCTCATTCCATGACTCCATGCCCAATGGTTCGAAACTTATCACACCTTACCTTGCCTCTTTGTTCGAGAATCCTACCTTCCATCCAATCACAAACAACACTCCCTTGAAGCTAGAAAGCTAGCCTAAAATCATCAACAAAGGTTGAATCATAAAGAGAGAGCCCTCTCTAATTGCAGGTGGGCTAGAACCTGCAATCCAAAGATTGGTTTGTGGTTACCTCGGCCGTATCCCTACAAGGAGCCTAGGGACAACCTGAGTGATAACATAATGGCGACTCCACTGGGGACTTTTCCTCAAATAAATTAATCAAACTGGTCTACAGCTCTACAGAGGAAGAAACCGACTTGTAAAAGCCTCGGTCGACCTGTACCTGTGTTCTCCATTGGGGGATTCAAGCGCTTTGTTCATTTTTGTAAACCCTGCTTACTGGAGAAAGTGCTCCTGTTCTTCAGAGTTTGTCACGCTTAGTTCTGGTCTTTGATGGTAGATAGAGATCAGGCACTTCAAAGTCTAGGAATCCACCTGGCGACTCCACTTCAATTTCAATCAAAGGCTCCACTGAGGAACGAACCAATTTTACAGCCAAATACTCCATGTTCCAAGTATTAACAGTGAGAGAGAATGACCAAGTTCTGGGAAGATCTTCCATTTGATGAAGCTTTAGATGAATTCAGAGAAATTTTATCAGAATTTGAGCTTAATGAAGAATTTTTCAGAGCAGTATTGTCAAAAACAGTAGGCGACCAGAACAAACTTTTCCTTGAGTTAGTTATTGAAAAATATGAGAATTAAATTGAACTCTTGGAAGCTTAGATACAATCATAAAATTTCCATGACCCAAAAGAATTTTACCAAAATCTTCCTCCCCCAGTCCACAAGGAAATAGTGCTATCTCCTGAATTACAATTTGAGTATGATTTGGGTTTCAAGGCCAAGACGGAAGGAGTAGCTACTAGGCTTACTACCGAAGATGCAACTACTCCGTCTGACCAAGAAGACCCGGAATCATGCCGAGGTCTCCCTTCCCCAACTCAAGAGGAAATACTATTACCTGCTGACTTACAGATTCTGTATGATTCCATTTTCAAAGCAAAGACAGAAGGAGTAGCCGCTAGGCTTACTACCGAAGATGCAACTACTCCGTCTGACCAAGAAGACCCGGAATCATGCCGAGGTCTCCCTTCCCCAACTCAAGAGGAAATACTATTACCTGCTGACTTACAGATTCTGTATGATTCCATTTTCAAAGCAAAGACAGAAGGAGTAGCCGCTAGGCTTACTACCGAAGATGCAACTACTCCGTCTGACCAAGAAGACCCAGAATCATGCGAAGTCTTCCTTCCCTAACTCAGGAGGAAACACTGCTACCTGCTGACTTACAAACTCTGTATGATTCTATTTTCAAGACAGAGACAGAAGGGTTAGCTTCCAGGCTTACCACCGAGGACGCAGCCGCTCCATCTGACCAAGAAAATCCAGAAGAAGTTCTCTCACATGATGATTTTATTGATCCTATTGCAGACTACATGGAACTTCTTCTTGACGCAAGTTCTTTAGCATGCTTTCTCAGTGAAGACCAAATACGTCAACAACAATTGTTATATGCCACAACTTTGAGCATGAGGGCACATAACCGAATGATGCTTTTAAGTTCAGAGATCATCAATCAGCAAGTCCATCTTGTTTTTCAGTTGCTTAAGTGGCTGCACTGGTTATTTGATCTCACCTAACGGCAAAGTAAGTGCTGGTTAGGGTAGGTAGGTAGGAGAAATAAGGCAGCCGGAGAAGAAGATTTTGTAGAAAACAGCAACAACTAAAGACTAAGGCATTCTGACCTGCTCTTCTTGGCTTCTCGCAAGGAGAAGCCATCCCCAAGTGGAGACACTGTTAGCTTCCTGCTGCAACAGGTTATTCATATTTCATGATTGACATTTTACAGGCCAAATATGTCATACTTTGCATGCTGCAATGCTCCATATTTGCTTAACAGTATCCAAGAAAAGAAGGCTACTCCAAGTTCATTCACTTGCCTTCCAAATTTTGAAAAGTTATCCCGGTATCGCTAATTTTCAATTAAAGGGAAGTCCAAACAGCTTAATCTTGGTCTCCCTAGGTTTGAATTTCCTGTTTTAGAATATAGAGAATGTAAATTTGTCCAAACAGCTTAATTTTAGCAGATTCTTAGATAGGTAGAGAAGCAGAGGATCCCAACAGCTTAATCTGGGCCCTTGGAAGAAATAAGGGTAGTATGTAGATAGGAAAGCATCAGAAGAAAAATGAATGATGGGTTTGCAAGTCTAAGTGCACCCAAATCAAAAGAAGAAAAAATTCTAGGTAAGTAGGCTGGGTAGGTAGTTCTGAGGTTTATGAATCCTAATTGCTAATCAGTTCCAGATTTTCAGGTGTCATCTCACTCAGGACACAATCAGCAGGCAGTTCTATGCAAGGAGCTTGAAAGAGGTATAACTAACTCCCCTTCTCTGCTTTCCCCAATCATTAACTAACTTCCCGAAAGGAGGTCAAGATCTACTTGACACCTCTTAAGTTCCATCATTTCGTAACACTAGCTTGAGTAAAGATCTGCTTTACTCAAAGTTGTTCCATACTTTCTCTAAAGAATGGTTCTACCCCTTTGTAACAGCCTAAGGTCTCCCGAACTTAGCGCTTTCTTACAACCTCCACATTAACCACTATCATTATTATTTAGCTCCCTATATTTTCCCATCCCCCTACTAATATGATGTAAATCATCCCCTATATAAATATCCCTCCCCTTGGTTGAAAAATAACCATAAGTGCCCCCGGGAATTGCTCAGTTTACCTAAAACTTTGCAAGAACCCTCAACCTTCAAGCCATCTTCCAGATACAATGGACTCCTTCCAGAGTATAAAATCCTTCTGAGGTAATCGGACCCCTTCTGAAACCTCAAATGCCCTTCACACCCACTTACTTACTTTTTCGCCCAAAACAAACCCCTTGCCAAACTTACACTTCGCAGACCCCTAAAAGCCAGATCGCATCGCAAGATCGCACTTTCTTTTCCATGCAAGTTATGACCCATCCGTCACCACCCGACGCGATATCGCGATATCGGTGGTCGGTGGTCGCAAGCGCCGAATGTCCAACTCAAGCACCCTCTGTTCCCCGCCGATGCGATATCGCGATCGTAGCAGAGCTAGTTCATCGCATTACCTCTAGTATCAGCACCTCACCATGTCATTCTGTTCTAGGGACCCACCACAGCTAACGTTATCTGCCGTACAGCCGACGTCATGCTGACGTTAGCAGCCAGAAAGCCGAAACTTCGCGCAGGAAGAAAAATCCCACTTCGGAGCCCCAGAACAAGAAACAGAGGTAGTTTTCGATGCGCGATTAGCGCAAAGGGCTAGTCGCGCATCACTACGGGAAATCGGCCGTTTCAGGGAATCTTCGGGGAATCTTTTGATTTCTTAGCCTCTTGCGCGCAGAAAAAGCCCGAAAATCGCCCGATCGTGCCAAAGTGATCCGGTTTAAAGACAACAACAGATCAGTGACAGAGTTTAAAGTGTATCAGATCAAATCATTAGGCATCATGCGTGTCAAAGAGTATCAGTCGACGGCGGAAACCATCAATGTAGCGGCAAAGAGTATCAGTAAAAATCTTGAGCGAGCGGCCCGAAGCAGGAGAACATTTAATACCTTCCAGCAGATTCAAAGAAAGAGGGCGAAGCCACTTGAAGCCCTCAAATCATAATTATTGCACATTTAACTCACACCAGAGTAGAACTACAGTCCCCAAAGCACAATCATTCCAGTAGCACCGCATCTAGCCCCCAAGGGCCACATTGTCACCTTTTCTGATTCAGCTGCCCCTAGCGCAACCAAAAAGATTCACTTGCATTTAATTCCAGCAACACTTAGATTTTTGAAGAGTTTTCTAATAGACTTGTTGAGGTCAGTTGTAATGAATGTCTTTCCGATATTTTTCTTATAAATACCACCCTGAACAATGTTGTGAGGGGTTGTTTGGTTGGTAGTAGTTGGTTAGTCTTCCTTTCCAGCATTTTTCTCCGAGCAGAGAATCGCACTGTAACTGTCATAATTTCCATAATCAAAGATTGCTGAAAGCATGGATTTTGAAACTACTTGATGTTTTCTCTTGGCCAAGGAATGATTACGGAATTCCTGTGCTTCTACATGATTCAATAAGTGTTTCTCTCCTCTGTTTACTTTTATGTTTGTTACCACCGTTTCGCCTTCTAAATTGCAGGAAAAAAGAATAGCTTAAGATTTGTTTCATCACACCTTAAGTTCAATTTCTGCATTTCTTGATGTTTTCTTCAGAAATAGCTATGAGCATGTATACTTAAATGATCTTGTTTACGCTGTTTCTTTCACATATGAATGCATGTTTAGGAATTCTTAATTGCTCCTAGATCCCATTCATCTATTTCTCCTCTTTTTCAGCATGATGAAATGATTCTCCTTTGCCTTTCATCCCTGATCCTCATTCCGTACTTTCAGCAGATTGATAATTGTATCTTGTGTGGCTATCCCGCTCTGTATCCCCTTGTGACCAAGAAAACGCAAGCAAGCCTCAATCCGTGACTCCATGCCCAATGGTTCGAAACTTATCACACCTTACCTTGCTTCTTTGTTTGAGAATCCTACCTTCCATCCAATCACAAACAGCACTCCCTTGAGGCCAGAAAGTTAGCCTAAAATCATCAACAAAAGTTGAATCATAAAGAGAGAGCCCTCTCTGATTGCAGGTGGGCTAGAACCTGCAATCCAAAGATTGGTTTTTGGTTACCTCGGTCGTATCCCTATAAGGAGCCTAGGGACAACCTGAGTGATAACATAATGGCGACTCCGCTGGGGAACTCCTCATATAAATGCATTAAACCAGTCTGCAGCTCTACAGAGGAAGAAACCGACTTGTGAAAGGCTCGGTCGACCTGTGTTGTTGCATTTTTTAGAAAATTTCCAAAAAATATAGTAGAAGCTGGCTCCTAAGAAACAAACGCGTAATACATGCTCAAATCCTGACCCAAACAACCCACCTGTCGTTGAAAGTCCTAATTTAATTCCCAAGATCATCAGAAAACAAAAACAAAAAGATTACCAAACCCCTGCTAGTCCTGAAACATTTCATCCAATTGTTTACCAACCCCTGTCAAAGTTTTATTCCGGTCGACCCCGAGTTCCCGTGGCTCATCACCCCCTTCTCCAAGTAGCTCCGCCACACCTCTATCCCATATCCCTACTACCTCTACTACTCCTTCTTCCCCTGTTATTCCTGTAATCCCCGTCGTTTTAGGTGTTCCGCTCATCCCCGTCATCATGGCTAGGTATGCGCCATTACAATTACCTGCTAATCCCGGGGCTATGCCTCGGGACTACCAATCGAAAATCACTTATTTCGATGGCACAGCCTCCTGCACCGCCCTACAACATACAAATAAAATGCAGGATTATTTCGAGAGTTATGAGATAGATGATGAGAGTGTAAGAATGAAGATCTTTGTCCAAAGTTTGACCGGTGATGTCAGAACCTGGCTTAGGGCACTTCCACCTAATTCTATACTAAACCTGGAAGCCTTATACCAGACATTCATTAACAGTTGGGAGAAAAAGAAAGACCCCCTGCACATACTATCCGAGTATGATACTATCAAGAGAGGACCTGGGGAAGCTGTTTTGGATTACTGTGCCAAATTTAACAGTGTTTACAATGCAATACCATCGAATTTAAGACCTCCACCCGACCTCGCATTATACAAATTCCCGGATGGTTTCGATGCCGAGATGGCGTATCAATTAATGGAAAGAGCCCCTCAAAGCCTTGCAGAAATGAAAGATGTTGCAGTCAGCGTGGAAGCAAATCTAATCGCTAAAAGAAACAGGACCATAACTGAGAGAAGAACCACTTTCAAAGAATAACCCTCCTCTTTCGAGCAGAAGCTAGATGCGGTCGTTAATACCATGCACAGGCTGGGAGACAAATTAGACAATGTCGAGAGGAAAAATTCATGGGAAGGTCAACAACCCAATGCCACAAGGAACCCAAACTTCAGAAAGACCCAGAACTCGAACGTAGGTAGGGCCAGTCCGAACCACGACATTAGGCCTCCTTTTCAAGAAAACTATGCGGAGGCATCTACATCCGCTGAGCCCACAGACGGGACCCTAATGACCCTGGTTGATTCAGAAAACAAACAACAAACCTTCCTCACGGAAGAAAACCGACCATACCTTGATACAAAAAAATTCCGCACCAAATCGGGTGAGTCCTTTGACTTTAAACAAAGATATGACACTGCTATATACGAGGTACACAAGCAATACAAACTAAGAACACGGACTGTCGATGTTCTTTCACCTAGAAAAACAAACGATAGCAAACAGCACAACAAAACTAAAGGGAAGATCACTAACAGCCAACCAGCTGACAGCCCTGTCCCAAACCCTCATCAGGTTATTATGGAGGATGTAACAGATACACATTGTTCTATTGAGCAGCCTTTGCCCACCTCCCATCCGAAAAAAGATCTGAAGAGCATTCCTGAAAATCTTCCCAAAACAGAGATACCACAAACAGTCATACACCGTGATACTGACACTCCAAAAGAAAATTTAGAGAGTATGCCTGAAAAAGAAAAGTCCACCACTGTCAATCCCAGGAACCCAGTAGAAAAACCGTTCAGTTTAGAAACAGAAATTGGAAAACTCAAGATCTCTATTCCCCTCTCAGAACTGGCTAAGCATGACGTATATAGACAACAAATTCAAAAATCACTTCAATTGCCGGAAGTTAGGGATGATGTAAACGTTTTAGATGGTACCCCTGAACTATTGTTCGGGCCAGAAATTGACGGAAAAACAACATACGGACCTGTTCCACCTTTCTATGTCAGCCTGCACATACATGACAAGATACTACACAATGCTATGTTTGACTCAGGCGCCTCACATAACCTCATGCCCAAAGCTGTAATGGAAAGGTTGAATCTTGATGTCACTAGACCATACAAGGATCTGTATTCATTTGATTCAAGTCAGGTCAAATTTCTAGGCCTGATCAAAGGCCTTTGTGTCTCCCTAGTCCAATTCCCCAACAAGACAATCTTAATGGACGTAGTGGTTGCTGACATTCCCACAAAATATGGTATGCTTCTATCCAGATCGTGGGGAGAAAAATTGCAGGGATCCCTTCAACTCGACCTCTCTTACGCCACCATATCTGTCTTTGGGAAACCAAAGAGACTTTATAGAGAAACATTAATGAAGTATGTGGTAAGTAGTGAGGAGAAACCGCAAAATTTTCCAATATACTCAATCTCTTCTAATATGGATTCTTTTATGTTGTTTAATGATAACACAAGCCCTCCAACTCATGACAAGCTGTCATCTCTGGAGCAAGGAACGAACGTCAATGAGAGATCAGTTGCCCACACCCCTGAAATTGTCTCAACATCCAAGGCAACCAACACACGGTAAGAAGAAAATCCCGAAACAGAAAGTACCAGTTCATCCACTCCACATACCACTCGAATCCCCAATACACACCTTAGAGGAGAAGCCACATGGCATTTAGAGTTTGATGGTTCAGTTAACAAGTTAGGAGCAGGGGATGGAGTGTGGATTTACAATACTCATGAGAATCACGCACAAGGCCATGCCTATAGACTCAATTTTAGATGTACAAACAATATGGCGGAGTACGAAGCTTTTCTCTTAGGTCTCAAGTTGCTCAAAACCCTGGGAGCTACCACCATTTCCATCCTAGGTGATTCGGATTTGATCATACAACAGATAAAGGGCAACTTTGTCGCTAATGATAGTAGAATGAGAGCTTACAGAGCTGCTGCCAGTGAATTGCTTAGTGCCTTTAGTGAATTTGAGCTGGCCAAAATTGCACGAGATCATAATATTCATGCCCATAGCCTAGCCACCTTTGCTAGCACATGTAAGATTCCCTTTGAGCCAAGTCACCACTTTACTGCTGAAATAAAACACAGACCTTCAGTCCCTAACAATGTTGAGAATTGGGAGGTATTCCAAGATGATGCCCAGATTAACAATTTTTTGACTCTGGAAGACGAATTCTCTAACACAAACATTAACATGGATGTGATAGCCGAATCACAACAGTTAGCAGAAGAAAAACACCTGACTCTAACAGCTGCCACAGCTAAACAAATCCTAAGCCCAACTATTTTTGACAGTACAAACATAGGACAACTGAAACAACTTTGTTCACATGAGACAGCCAAAGTAAAAGACGAGTTTATTGACCTAAAAGGAAATGTTCTGCCTGTCGGCCTTACTCCATTGTAAGACATGTTTGATGACAACGATGTGGCCAAGAAACCAAAGATGGAGCCTTTGAATGCCGCCATAGAAGAACACAACATAGGAACAGCAGAACATCCCAGAATGATTAAACTATCCAAAAATCTACCTCCTGACCAAAAACCAAAATATGTGGATTTGTTCAAAGAATTTCAAGATGTATTTGTCTGAAGTTATGAGGACTTAAAGTCCTATGACACTTCAGTAATCCAACATACCATTCCCCTAAAACCAAATCAGAAACCATTCAAACAAAAACTCAGAAGAATAAACCCCATGCTTCTTCTGTTGATTGAAAAATAAATAAAAAGAATGTTTGAAGCAGGTATCATTGCGCCCATTAGATTCTCTGAATGGGTGTCTAACTTAGTTCCCACCAGAAAGAAAACAAGAGAGATAAGATTGTGTGTAGATTTGAGAAATTTAAACCAGGTCTCTCTAAAAGACCACTACCCATTGCCCAAAATGGATCATATCTTGCAAAGAGTAGTGGGTTCCTCTAGGATTTCTCTACTAGATGGATTCTCAGGATTTAACCAAATCCTTGTTCACCCAGATGATTAGGACAAAATAGCTTTTACCACACCCTGGGGAACGTTCAAGTATGTTAAAATGCCTTTTGGGCTGAAAAACGTCGGCGCTACCTTTCAAAGGGCAATGGATATTGCGTTTGCCAGGGAGATACACGATTTCCTTGTAGTTTACCTAGATGACCTGACCCCATTTTCCAAATCCGATCGAGAGCACCTTAAGCACTTAAGGAAAATTTTCATCACATGTAGGAAATACGGCATTTCCTTGAACCCTAAGAAGTCTCTGTTTGTCCTGGAGGAAGGCAAGCTTTTAGGGCATATAATATCAAAATATGGGATCAGAATTGACCCAGAAAGAACTCAAGCTATCCTCCAAATCCCTTACCCAAGAAACACAAAAGAATTGCAAGCATTCCTCGGAAAGATCAACTTCCTGAGGAGATTTATCCCAAATTAAGCCGAGATAGTATGGCTATTGAGCAACATGCTAAAAAAGGACGCCAAGGTAAGATGGTCTCTTGAGGCCAAGCAATCTTTCGAGAGTATAAAAAATGCCCTGACTCAAACACCTGTCCTCACCAGTCCTCAATTTGACAGAGATTTTATCATTTTTTCTTTCGCATCTGAACACACTATAGCTGCGGTCCTTCTGCAGAAAGATGAACAGGGCAACGAGAAGCCAATTGCTTTCTTCAGCCGAGCTTTGAGAGGCGCACCCCTAAAATTTCAGATTATGGAGAAGCAAGCCTACACCCTGGTCAAAGCCATCAAAGACTTCAGAATTTACATCTTGTACTCCCATTTGATCGTGTATGTCCCTAATGATGTTGTAAAGGATATACTAACTCAAGAGGGATTGGAAGGCAGAAGAGGTAAATGGATCGCTAGCATCCTTGAATATGACATTGAGATAAAGCCCACCAAGCTCATAAAAGGACAAGGGCTAGCCAAGATAATGTCTGAAACAAACTTCCAAGCATTAGACATTAATCAACTGGATGATGAATCGGAGCTAGCGACTCCACAGATCAGTGAAACCTTCATACAGTCCCCTTGGTACGCTGATATTTTCTTTGTATTGTTAAACCTGTGCACTCCCCCAGGATTGTCCAGAACCAAGAAAAGATTTTTAAGGATGAAATCATCAAACTTCTGTGTCATAGATGGTGCTTTGTTTTGGAAAAATTATGAAGGTGTTTTGCTTAAATGTTTAACTATAAATGAAACTAACAGCATCATGAAAGAATTTCATGCAGGTGACTGCGGAGGACACTTATATTGGAAATCCACGGCTGATAAGATCTTACGAGCTGGTTATTACTGCCTTCTTTATTTGCAGATGTGAAGAATTTTACTGCCTCATGCCACAAATGCCAAATCTTTGAAGGAAAAAGAAAGCTATTGCCCTTGCCCCTAAAGCCCGTTTAAACCGAGAAACCTTTTCAACAATGGGGGCTTGACTTCATTGGAGAAATCCATCCCTCTTCCTCAGGCCAACACAAATGGATCCTAACAGCCACCGACTATTTCACCAAATGGATTGAAGCCATCCCGTGTAGACAAACAAGTGACTCCACCATTATCCAATTCCTTGAGAGCAACATCCTTTCTAGATTTGGCTGCCCGGAGAAAATTATTACCGACAACGCTGCTGCTTTCAAATCTAAAAAAATCATTAACTTTTGCCACAAATACCACATTACCTTAGGTCACTCCATAGCTTATTACCCGCAAGGTAATGGCTTGGCCGAGTCTTCCAACAAAAACCTCATCAATATCATAAAGAAGATGCTGGAAGAAACCAAAAAGAACTGGCACAAAAAGCTCACCAATGCTCTATGGGCAGACAGACTGTCCACCAAAAACTCCATCGGGATAAGCCCCTATGAACTTGTATATGGCATGGAAGCAAAGTTTTCTTCATCTCTGGGCATACCCACTATCAAATTGTTGCAAGAAATTCAGGCTGAACCGAATAACATGCAGAGAAGAATTAATCAGACCATTCACCTTCAGCAAACCAGAGAACAAGTTTTCAACAGAGCTCAGGTTCTACAGGAAAAACTCAAGAAAATGTTTGATAAGAAGACTAAAGCAGAGGATTTCTGGATGGGCAGCAAAGTTCTAAGATGGGATGCATGAAGAGAAGATAAGGGCAAACACGCAAAATTCATTTTTTTGTGGAAAGGTCCATACATTATCAACGTTGTGCAAGGCAATAACACCTATTTTCTCAAAGCTCTAGATGATAGCACAGCTGAAGAAGGCCCAGTCAATGGCCGGATGTTGAAACACTACAATGATCCTCCTGCTTGAAAAGAGCAGATGGTGGTTGGTTTGTACATAGTTGTGTATATCAGTTTTTGTTTTTTTTCGCAAGAGTTTATAATGTTGAAGCACGCAGAAGAAAGCAGGCGGCGCTTTACAGTGTAATATCAACAACTAAAGACTAAGGCATTCTGACCTGTTGTTCTTGGCTCTCACAAGGAGAAGCCATCCCCAAGTGGAGCCACTGTTAGCTTCCTGCTACAGCAGGTTATTCATATTTCATGATTGACATTTTACAGGCCAAATATGTCATACTTTGCATGATGCAATGCTCCATATTTGCCTAACAGTCTCCAAGCAAAGAAGGCTACTCCAAGTTCATTCAATTGCCTTCCAAATTTTTGGAAAACGTTATCCTGGTATCGCAAATTTTCAGTTAAAGGTAGGTCCAAACAGCTTAATCTTGGTCTCCCTAGGTTTGAATTTCCTGTTTTAGAAAATAGAGAATGTAAATCTGTCCAAATAGCTTAATCTTGGTAGATTCTTAGATAGGTAGAGAAGCAGAGGAGCCCAACAGCTTAATCTGGGCCCTTGGAAGAAATAAGGGTAGTATGTAGATAGGAAAGCATCAAAAGGAAAATGAATGATGGGTTTGCAAGTCTAAGTGCACCCAAATCAAAAGAAGAAAAAATGCTAGGTAAGTAGGCTGGGTAGGTAGTTCTAAGGTTGTTGAATCCTAATTGCTGATCAGTTCCAGATTTTCAGGTGTCATCTCACTTAGGACACAATCAGCAGGCAGTCCTATGCGAGATACTCGAAAGAGGTATAACTAACTCCCCTTCTCTGCTTTCCCCAATCATTAACTAACTTCCCCAAAGGAGGTCAAGATCTTCTTGACACCTCTTAAGTTCCATCATTTTCATAACACTAGCTTGAGTGAAGATCTGCTTTACTCAAAGTTGCTCCATACTTTCTCTAAAGAGTGGTTCTACCCCCTTGTAACAGCCTAAGGTCTCCTGAACCTAGCGCTTTCTTACCACCTCCATATTAAACACTAACATTATTATTTAGATCCCTATATTTTCCCATCCCCCTACTAATATTATGTAAATCATCCCCTATATAAATGTCCCTCCCCCTGGTTGAAAAATAACCATAAGTACCCCCCGGGAATTGCTCAGTTTACCTGAAACTTAGCAAGAACCCTCAAACTTCAAGCCATCTTCCAGATACAATGGAATCCTTCCAGAGTATAAAATCCCTCTGAGGTAATCGGACCCCTTCCAAAACCTCAAATGCCCTTCACACCCACTTACTTACTTTTTCGCCCAAAACAAACCCCTTGCCAACTTCCTTAACACTCCACAAACCCTTAAAAGCCATATTGCATCGCAAGATCGCAGTTTCCTCTCCACGCAAGTTATGAACCATCCGTCACCACCCGAAGTGATATCGCGATATCGGCGGTCGACAGTCGCAAGCACCAAATGTCCAACTCAAGCACCCTCCGTTCCCCACCGATGCGATATCGCAATCGCATCGGAGCTAGTTCATCGCATTACCTCCAGTATCAGCACCTCACCATGTCATTCTATACCAGGGACCCACCACAGCTGACGTCGTCTGCCGTACAGCCGACATCATGCTAACGTCAGCAACCAGAAAGCCGAAACTTCGCGCAGGAAGAAAAATCGCACTTCGGAGCTCCAGAACAAGAAACAGAGGCAGTTTTCGATGCGCGATTAGCGCGAAGCACTAATTGCACATCGCTACAGGAAATAGGCCGTTTTGGGGAATCTTCGAGGAATATTTTGATTTCTTAGCCCGTTGCGCGCCGAAAAATCCCAAAAATCGCCCGATCGTGCCAAAGTGATCTGGTTTAAAGACAGCAGCAAATCAACGACAGAGTTTAAAGTGTATCAGATCAAATCATCAGGTATCAAGCGTGTCAAAGAGTATCAGTCGACAGCGGAAGCCATCAATGTAGCGGCAAAGAGTATCAGTAAAAATCTTGAGCAGCGGCCCGAAGCAGGAGAACATTTAATACCTTCCAGCAGATTCAAAGAAAGAGGGCAAAACCACTTGAAGCCCTCAAATCATAATTATTGCTCATTTAACTCACACCAGAGCAGAACTACAGTCCCCAAAGCACAATCATTCCAGCAGCACCGCATCTAGCCCCCAAGGGCCACATTATCACCTTTTCTAATCCAGCTGCCCCTAACGCAGCCAAAAAGATTTACTTGCATTTAATTCCAGCAACACTTAGATTTTTGAAGAGTTTTCTAGCAGACCTGTTTAGGTCAGTTGTAATGAATATCTTTCCGATATTTTGCTTATAAATACCACCCTGAACAATGTTGTGGGGGTTGGTTGGTTGGTAGTAGTTGGTAGTAGTTGGTTAGTCTCCTTTCCAGCAAATTTCTCTGAGCAGAGACTCGCACTGTAACTGTCATAATTTCCATAATCAAAGATTGCTGAAAGCATGGATTGCGAAACTACTTGATGTTTTCTCTTGGCCAAGGAATGATTACGGAATTCCTGTGCTTCTACATGATTCAATAAGTGTTTCTCTCCTCTGTTTACTTTTATGTTTGTTACCACCGTTCCGCCTTCTAAATTGCAGGAAAAAAGAATAGCTTAAGATTTGTTTCATTACACCTTAAGTTCAATTTCTGCATTTCTTGATGTTTTCTTCAGAAATAGCTATGAGCATGTATACTTAAATGATCTTGTTTACGTTGTTTCTTTCACATATGAATGCATGTTTAGGAATTCTTAATTTCTCCTAGATCCCATTCATCTATTTCTCCTCTTTTTCAGCATGATGAAATGATTCTCCTTTGCCTTTCATCCCTGATCCTCATTCTGTACTTTCAGCAGATTGATAATTGTAACTTGTGTGGCTATCCCGCTCCGTATCCCCTTGTGACCAAGAAAACGCAAGCAAGCCTCAATCCGTGACTCCATGCCCAATGGTTCGAAAATTATCACACCTTACCTTGCCTCTTTGTTAGAGAATCCTACCTTCCATCCAATCACAAACAACACTCCCTTAAGGCCAAAAAGCTAGCCTAAAATCATCAACAAAAGTTGAATCATAAAGAGAGAGCCCTCTCTGATTGCAGGTGGGCTAGAACCTGCAATCCAAAGATTGGTTTGTGGTTACCTCGGCTGTATCCCTATAAGGAGCCTAGGGACAACCTGAGTGATAAAAATAACATCATAAGAAATAATAACACCATAATAACCTCGATAACAATCACAATAACAATGCATTCATTAACAGGTTACATATATCCACGTTTGTGAATGAAAATTGGTGGAGCACATGCTGACTCCTCCACATATATTGCACATCTGTGTCCATTGGATGTTGCTTCACATAGTATATCATTGACATCCCTTAGAATGTCTGATTGATAAGTTATGTTAAAGCTTTGAAATTGTGAAGCAATGTTTCTTGCTTGTTTGTGGAGGGGTTTCAAATTTTGTTTTCTAACTTGGTAAATTCCAATAATTTGATTGGTTATCAATTCTGAATTGGTGTAAGTGACAATGCCACTTGTACCATAATTCATTGCTTCTCTTATCCCATAAACTAGGGCAAGATAATAAGCTTCATTGTTGGTGGTTCTCGCAAGAATTTATGTATTGTTTTGATAGACTTGGCTTAATGCTTCATTGTGAAGAAAAAATCTATTCCGCACTTGACCTGGGTTTGGATGTTACTGAACCTGAATGATCAAAGGTCCACTTTCACACCATTTATAAAACAAGAAAAAAAATAAATGAAAAAAACAATATAATCAAATATTGTTAGATTTTGTTCAAACTACGTTGCTGTAACTCACTGTTGCAGTGGAGGAAACTCATTGTTGCAATGGCGGAAACTCATTGTTATCTTGGTGACAACCCCCTGTTACAGTAGCTACAAATCACTGTTGTTGTGGTGACAACTCCCTGTTACAGTGGCAGAAACTCCCTATTACAATGGCGACAACTTAGGAGGGAAATGGACACTTCGTTATGAAAATATAAAAAAGATGTTTTCATATTTTCAATCAAATCATATATCGATGAACAAGAATTTTAAAAGGTTGTGTTGTAGCAGTGACAACCACCCTCCAAAAATTTTCCTTAGCTACGTTTTGGAGCCTCCCTAACAACCTTTCGCAACACCTTGTCTTTCTTCATCAAGTACACAATATTCAATGTTTTTCTTGCACAAAGACAGCCTATTGATCAAATCTTGATGAATTCCCCTGACAAGTTGTTCATCTAGACTTGGTCCAACTGTGGGCTGAGTAGCTCCCCTAGGAAATTGCACAATTTTGGAGGGAAACCATCCTTCCCTCCAGAAATTGCTTAATTTTGTCTGGCAGCCTACTGGGCTCCAGAATTTCGCAATCCTGCTAGTTAGGCTTCACCCAGAAAACCGTAGAATCCTTCCCAGCAGGGCTGCTCAACCCAGGAATTGCACAATCATGAGCAGCAGTTGCCTACTTTGCCCAGAAATTGCGCAAATCTCCTAGGTAGCCATCCCAGCTCCCATCTAGAAATGTGCATTTTCTCCCAGCAATTGAGCAGCCTCATGCATGAGCAATTGGGTTGACCAGTTCCACACGGGACCAAGGAAAATTGACTTGCATGCATCACTTGCTTTTTCCCAGAATAGCAAAAGACAACATGAAAAGTTCATTTTAGAATCTTTCCTCCAAGTGTCGCTTTTTCCTAGATTTGTGGCATGTGCGTCATGAGCCAAAACTAATTTATTCGACGCATCAAATCTTATTCTTTCACATCGATCTTGGAGCTCTCACATTCCACAGCACATCTAGGACTCCTCAACACATTCAGTTCAGCTATTTACGGGTTAGTGGTCTCAACTTGTCTTTTTCATCATTTTTGTTGCTTTTGTGTTTTTACTTGTGTGAGTGTTGTTTGCTTGATATCTTTGAACACTTCCTATCGTGTACACATATAATAGCTTGTACTAGCACTGTTTCAGTTTTCGTTGCTATCTCATTGTTGTCACATGCATGAAACTGTTTCACATGAATGGTCATTGATTCGGCGACTTGCTTCACCCACATGCATGTTTATCTATTTTCTAAATATTTCATTCCATGTTTTCATGCATGATCAATCACTTCTACTTTCATTTAATGTTGCCATGCATTCACTTTCACATTTTCTTTCAGTTGCATGTTGGCGAGTCTGGCCAGCCTTGACCCGGACTCTGCCTCACCAACACAGCATCGCGCAATCTGGGGAAGAAAGGCTCTATATTCCTCCATAAATGTGCATTTCTACCCAGGCACTGTCCTCTAGGAATTCTTTGCACATTTTTGAGGGACAGTGACTATTGCCCATAAAATTGTGCAATGCAATCCCTGAGTCTACAGTCATTGCCAGCTGGAATTACGCATTGCACAATCCCAACAATCAATAGTCAGCCTGGATTGCGCATTGCGCAAATACAACATCCAATCTTGCCTCCCAGATAGCCCAAACTACCTTTTGCACAATTATGGCAGCCATTCACCCAGCCTCCCAGAAGAAATTGTGCAATCTTTGCCTATCATTCCCTAGGTATGTGTTATGTCATTCCCTGAATTTGATTTGGTTTTCGCTGACAGGTATCTTGCCATACATGTTGCTTTGTCTCCAGATTTTTCAAGTGTTCATCTGCCTCTTAGCATTACAGGATCAATGGCCTCCAAGAGAGCAGGATCGAAGGACACCGATGAACGTGAAACTCGAGAAGCAGTTGAACAAGTGTTCGCATGTCTACCGATCTATGAAGATACCAAGTTGTTTCTAGACAAGGACATCAAGCTGAAATGGAAATAGGTCAATGAAGAATTTGCAAGCATGTTTAGGGAATACCTCGAAGACCACCAGGTTTATGTGAACATTCACAAGTCTGGCTTGTATCGAATTGCATGTAGATGCCCCACATTCCCATGTACGGACATGATACACTGGATTGTCTCACACACTGGTCCTGAGATGATGAATTTGAGCAGTGTCAGCAGGACGAATATTGCAACCTTCTGGGCACAGGATTATGATGAGATGTATTAGATATCAAAGCCCGTGACTATCATGGAGACTCCCTTCATCTTACCCAGCAACTGTGCCAACTCTAGAGACATGCTTAAGAACTAGGTAAAGGAGCTAGTTAGATTCAAGACGACACCCAACCAGATCTACAAGATGAAGATACTATAGAAGGTGTATCAATACTTTGTCATATTTGCATTTCGACTATATGGCCAAGAAAGCACGGAAACCTTGCCACAGAGTTGGGTAATTGTGTTGGATCAACTGGCCAAAGAGGGAAAACCATATAACTAGTCCAGCATGTTGTCTCATCAGTTGAAGGAACGGGTAATGAAGACTCAACAGTCACCCTGAGGTATGCAAGCATAGATATACATGTCTACCTACATCTTAGATGCAATTTGTGCCTGACAGGAGTTTTTGAGCTTAGAGTGGGCATGGTCACCAGAGGAGACTATTGTGAACACATATTGTAAGTTGGTGTCCGAATGCAGCTTTAGAGGAGTTATCACATGGTTGTCCGATCATTTTGTCACCCTAGTTTACAAGATGATATTCGAATAGGATCCACCCTGCATGTCGAGGGCAACAATGGAGACACTGATAGACATGGTTGTTTGGAATGCCCCACCATCCGGCACCTTCATATGAATATTCAGCACAGAGAATCCTTCGCATGTTCTATCAAATTTTTCCTTGGACATACTCGTCATACAAGAAGTATAATATCACATCTCTACATGATTGAAATCTATACTGCACCAGAAGAAGAAGGTGCCTTGGCCTGCTCTTTCGTTGCAGATTGGGTTATATGAGATCTAGAGTTTCAAGCAAGCGGATGTCAAAGCAGAACAGATGAAGAAATATACATTAGACCTCCAAAGCTATAATCCATAAGACCCACATTGTATCGTGAAAGATCATTGCTCACAAAAAGATAGAAAAGATAGTTGAACACCTTAGAATTCAACCTCTTCCAGGGAGCAACCTCCTTTACATTACACAAATGAAAAATTCTTGGATGATTCAAATGAAAAAACCTCCTTTCTATATATAGGATTCTAAGGAGTCACAATATAACCCAGTCGGCCTAGCAATAATAATATAAAGCCACAAAAATAACAATAAAGGGATTCTATGGGGCACAGTAATAACAATATGGGGACAATAGGGGCACAACAATATTAATAAGGGATACAACTACAATAGTAATGGGGTAATCACTAGTATTATAGGGACCTAACA
>APFE030138119.1:4316-35231 GCA_000404065.3 Pinus taeda | reverse complement strand
AAAAGTAATAAGTGTGGATATGGGATTGCCCTTTGAAAACCGTATATTTTCTCCGAGTAGGAACAGGATCATTGCTAGGTAACAGGTAACTCTGTTCGAGGCTATAAATGGCTTGCTGGTAGCAGAGGCTCTACCTACAACAAATAGCAATATTTAAAACTGATTTACAGAGGAGACTTTGTTTTTATCTTATAACCAAGTAGTGGTTGATGTAATAAAATGACTAGCTTTAGGAAGTAAATAATCAGAGTTAACATAGAAGAAACAAAAATCTCATTAATATCTGAAAGCATTAATGTACTTTACTTTCTATAATAAAGTTTGATTTTCCAAAAAACCCTTCTGTTTTGGAAGTTTAGAAAATTCAAAAGAAAATCGGAGATAACTAGTTCTTCCAAGTGAATCGCCAATTGTTGTGGCCAGCAACAACCCCCCTTCTTCTTTAGTTTTATTACTAATATTGAATAAGTGGGGACCCTTATCAAAAAATTTAAAAGATAAATCAGTGCTTGTATTCCCTTTTTGAATAAATCTTACTATCATAAACTTAGGAGAATACCCGCAAAAAATCCAAAAGGACTTAAGTTTTATGATAAGTTCGAACAAAATCGTTCTCTCAATAATAAAGCATTGCATCGCAAAAATGTAATGGAAGACACCCTATAAGAAAACTACTAGGATTGTAAAATTGCGATGCGAGATCGCACACTGAAGAAGCACATCGCGCATCGCAGTTTTCATATGCCTCAAGTATCACTCAAGGTAAAATATCTCAACCCCGCGGTGCGATATCGCGTCTCGCAAATCGCATCTCGCATAAACATGTGGTGAAAGATGATTATTAAACACAACGGATTAGCGATATTGTGAAGCAAATCACAAAATCGCTTTATCGCAGATCTGCAAGGCTCATCGTTCAAAAAGTTTTTCGTAATCCAATGCCAAGTTATGCGCATTAATGTTAATTTAATGAGTTAGTTGATGATCATTAATGAAATAAGGTTTGGATCTGATCGAAAGGTCATTTCACGTAGGGTGGTATATTTTATATGATTTCAGCATTAAAAGCTTTCCCGTCACCTTATTACTTATCATTACACTTTCCCTATTTGTAAATTGCAGGAGCGGAAAGCAGAAAAGTATACGTAGTAGTGTTCAGAATATAATGGGAAAGAAGGGAAAAGCTCTGATTTTTGAAGACAAAGAACTGACGCCCTTATACACAGACACCACCTGTAACAGAGACGTCAGCATAACTACTTGGGAAGGCATGTAAAGTCTACTCGAGGAAGAAAATTCCAGAGTAATGGAGGTTACAACAACTGCAGACTCACGCGAGTCATCTGAGGCGTCAATTACAGAACTTTCATGTTCATTCTTGCATCAGATAGTGGCGAGACCCAAGATTATTCCATACACGGACATGGTCAAATGGGTACTGGATAGTGCTGATATACCAGACAAACAATTTAAGACTCAGAGCCAAGAATTCATTGGGTCGTTCACTCCAAAAAATTTAAGGTTTATGTATCCTCTAACAAAAACGTGTAAGAGGCAAAAACTATCACCAGGGAAGCCCGGATCGAGAAATGGAGGCAGTTTCGACAAAACCCCTTGAGAAGGAAAGCCTCCGATCACTTAGTCTCCTGTAAGCTTGGAAAATTGTAGGAAAAAAGTGCTAAAGACTAAAGGCAAAACCCAAGCTCTAAAAACCAGTGATCTTTATCAAGGGTATCCTTAAATATACTTGGTTAAACTGCATAGTCAATGCATGACTCTCAAATGCCTTATTAACTCTATCGAGAAGATAGCACCAACACTTGTCGATTCTGTTTTCGCAGGGCAACTAAAATTGGAGGTTGGCCAACCAACTCTCCTCAAGCCGATGCTGAATGCTTGCGACCACTGAGAATAGATACATAGGTAGTTAATTTCTAGATTTAGTTTTAGTTTTAGTTTTGATTTATTTTTTCCTTAGATGAGGATGGCCATTTAAACCTCCTCCTATATTTTTGTAATAAACTATTTTTAGGATTTAGCTAGTAGTATTTCAACCCCTCTCATGCATTTAGAGAGGGGTCCTGAAATTTTTCAAAAACGTTTCCTCATAACATGCACTTCTGCACCCTTAGAGGAGGTTTTGATGAATGAATGGAACAAGATTTGTTGATATCTGTGTTTAATGTCTGCTACTGAAATGCACTTTTGTACTCTTAGTAGATGTTGAATTAGGAAGAGATAAATCATTATTGCTTAAGCTCATGAGTAGAACTTGTTATCAATGGTACTTTTATCTCTTAATGGTTTCTGCTTATGTGTTAAGGTGATATTTATGTCCAGTTATTTATATATGAATGCTTGAATGTCTGAGTTATCATTTGGCACTTCTGTACAGTGATGAATATCCTATTTATGCTTAATGTATGAATGACTTAATTATGCGATATGTTTCTCACAATTGTTTCGGCTGACTTCTTATACGAAACGGTTCATTTTTATTGAATTCTTTTCTCATAGCAATTGAATGATCTTCATTACCAATTACTGTTAGAAATTATTTTAGATCACATAACTGAAAGGTTAAATCCCAGGTTAGTTTTAGAATTAGATATTTCTATTCATTAGATTACAATTGTATATTGTTAAATTAGATTTAGAATAAAAGCATTTTACTTAGGAATTATTAGAAATGAAGTATCAATTCTCATCACACACACACAAATTTGGAAATTGGTCCCATCATCCCCAGTCGAACCCACCATCCCAAACGGAAAAGGAGTTACTTTCAAGTTCTGGACCGGGTGGGTATCCCCCTTGTTGAAGCCCCGAAAGTTGGGTCTTCAACAGAACCCAAAGAAGTCACTGTTTGCTCTAGAAGAAGGCAAACTTCTAGGACATATTGTTTTTGCTGAAGGTGTGAAGATTGATCTAGCAAGATTTCAATCAATTCAGACATTGTCTATCCCAAGATCAAAAAGGGACATTCAATCTTTCCTCGGTAAGATCAACTTTGTTAGGAGGTTTATTCCAAAATTTGCAGAACTAGTGAAGCACATCACTTCCATGCTGAAGAAATGATCAAAAATAAAATGGACAGATGCTGCAAGAAGCTCTTTTGAAGCCATCAAATAAGCTATCATGGAAGCTCCCACTCTAATCAGCCCAAATTACACCAAGGAGGTTTATATCTTCTCTTTTGCCACTTATGATATACCTGCAGTAGTTCTGTTGCAGAAAAATGATGAAGGCATAGAGCACCCTATGGCCTTTTTCAGTAAAACTCTGAGGGATGCTGAACTAAGGTATGACCTTATTGAAAAACAAGCTTATGCTCTCATAAAATATTTAAAGGCATTCAGAATTTATATCATGCATTCCAAAGTGATTGCATATGTACCTTTGGCCTCAGAAAAAGATGTTCTAACTTAGCCAGATATTGATGGAAAGAGAGCTAAATGGATTGCAAAATTCATAGAGTTCAACATAGAAGTGAAGCCCACCAAGCTTGTCAAAGGCTAGGGCTTGGCTAAACTTATGGCTGAGGAAAATTGCAGTTTGTTAGACATCAATTGCATGGGTTCAAATTCAGGTGAAGAGCAGACAGAGGAAGCAGCAGAAGAGCAAAAGCATAATCAGTCTTTGGCTGAAAATCTAGCCACCTGTGAATGGTATTCCAACATAGTTCATTTTTGCATAAGCTAGAACTCCCTCCAGGGCTTAGCTCAAGTCAAGCCCGGGCCATTAAGCTTAGATCATCCAAATTCTGCATTAGTAAAAACCTGCTTTATTGGAGAGACCCATCAAGAATCCTCTTGAGATGTCTAGATAAAGGACAATCTGTGGAAGTCATGCACCAGTTCCATTCTAGCATCTGTGGAGGGCATCATTATTGGAAAACCACAGCCCATAGGATCCTGAGAGCTGGGTATTATTGGCCTACTCTGTTCTCTGATGTGTGTTCTTTTGTGAGGTCTTGTGACAAATGTTAGAGGTTTGCATGAAGACAACAACTAAAATATATGCCCTTGAATCCAGTATACACCAATGGTCCCTTCCAGTGGTGGGGCTTGGACTTTATAGGTGAGATCAACCCACATTCCAGTGGAAAACACAAATGGATCTTGGTAGCCACTGATTATTTCACCAAGTGGATTGAGGTTATACCCACTAAGAATGCTAATCATCAATTTGTCATAAAGTTCTTGAATGAGAATATTTTCACTAGATTTGGTTGCCCAGCCAAACTAGTCACTGATAATGCAGCAGCTTTCAAGGCAAAAGAATTGGTGGACATGAATGAATCCATGGGCATTAAATTGGTGCATTCTACCTCATATTATCCTCAAGGCAATGGCCTGGAAGAATCATCTAACAAAAGTCTTGTAAGGATAATCAAAAAAATTTTGGAGGACAACAAAAAGCACTGGGATTCCAAGTTGAAGTTTGCACTGTGGGCTGATAGAGTTACCAACAAGAATTCCATAGGAAATTCTCCATTTAAGCTGGTTTATGGCATTGATTTTGTTTTTCCTATCCAACTGATTCTCCCTGTGGCCAAATTCTTTCAAGAAGAAAAGGATGAAACGAATGACATGGTAAGGAGAATCAATAACCTAGTTGAATTACAATAGATCAGAGAGCAGCTGGTTGAGAAGTCAAGAATTCATCAGAAGAGGATCAAAGAAACATTTGATAGGAAGGAAAAAGTGGAAAATTTCCAAGTTGGTGACTGGGTTCTCGAATGGGATGCATTGAAGGAAAAGAAAGGTAATCATGGTAAGTTTGACTCCCTATGGACAAGTCCGTTTGTCATCACTCAAATTCGACAGAACAATACCTTTATTCTTCAGAGTCTAGAAGGAGAAGATGTTTTTGGTGGCCCATTCAATGGGCGAATTTGAAACTTTATTTCATTTAAGGCTTTAAAGCCTTGATATTGTAAATATGTTTTTCAGTTTTTATTTTCTATGCAAAATAAACTCCATGCCTAATGGAACACCAGGAGATAGATTTGATTTTGGTTTTACAGGGAACGCATTGGTCTGTGGTTCTTGAAACCTCATAGGGAGGCTTTCATCCCCAAAAGGAGCCAGTGTTAGCCCCTGAGGTGCAGTGCTGCTATTTTTAGCGGAAATGTCCCCTGTTTCAGCTCTGACGGCCACATCTCCTCTTGCTCTACTTTGGCCATAAACCAGACTTCAAAATATTACTCTCACATCTATAATTGCATCGGTTCCTAATCCAGATGGGTCCAAATATGCTCTCTAAGTCTTCAAAAGCCAGTAAAATCATGCCAAAGATCAAAACCATCGCAGGAGAAGAACCCTTAGAATTGGGAAAAAGCACTATCGAGAGGCAAAAACCCAAGGAAACAGTGAAAAACTAAGTATCGGAGGCATAAACAGTGAAATGCACAACAACCGTCAGATCTGGTCGATCAACGGTCCAGATCTGATCGACGGATCGCAATCAATGATCCCAATCGGCGGATATCGATGCAGATGTGTGGAACTTGCGATGGCAATCGGCAATGCAACGTGGACCATCAATCAAGCGCGCAGATCGACAACTCATGTTGCATCGCAGGATCGCTATCGGAAAATACAAGGAGCACTTATCATCCCGGGGCATGAACGATATGTGATTGCGACTAATCGCATCGGAGTTTCACAGAGATGCAATTAGCCGGACCGGATTACTGTATAAATATTATTGCATAGATTTTGAGATCCGTCAAACACCATTTATAATGCATTTTCGCAGTTTTCATTTATTAAACGAAAGGCGAAGGATGAAGTGTCGATGCAATAAGCCGGACCCGAAAGGGTTCCTTAAAGCCATTGTATACTTTTTCAGATCCGCCATAGGCCATTTTTATGTTATTTTCACGAGTTTTAATGTATTCCAAAATACAAAGGGAAGCTTGGAAACAAGGCCGAATCGACTTGCGATAGCGATTGAGGGCAGACCCAATAGAGGAATAGACCATATTTAAGGACTTTTGAAGTCTAAAATGAACTGTGATTTGGTGGAATTTCACAGTATTGCAACATTTCTTAGTGTCAACAGAAAGCGGCCATTTAGAGGATTTTAAAGACCTGATGCACTCATCCAAACAGAGGCTAGGAGACAGAGGCCAGAGGGATAAAAACCCACATCACAATGCAGCCAAAACCAACAAAAGTGATCATGGAGCATCACTGGCACGAGCGAGCTCCCTGACAGCGCAGAAAATTACCAGAATGTGGTTACTCTATTGTTAGAAGAAGAAACCCCTGAGCTCATGCGTGCCTAGTCATGGCATCAAGTCGTTAAAGACAGAGGGGATAGATTAAGACCTCTCGAGCCTCAGAAGGCTCGAGAGCATTATGAAGGCCTATAAATATTTGAAAGTTTAGAGTAACAAGGGTTCAACTTTTGGATATTGTGGAGACTCTGCTCCTCTAAGCTTATCATCTTCATTCCAACAATGCTTCCATTGTTGGTACATGTTCAATTCCCATTTTCTCTTCTGTTCTAAGCTTGTACTTGAATAGGTTATTCATGTTCTCTTCTATGCTAATGCTAGATAACTGTCATATTATCTCTACGTTGATAAATTAGATTTGCAATCTTCATTTACTTCCTGTATCTAGCCATTCATATGTGTTTATGTATGCATTTGCTGGTATAGTCAGTATTATCCATCTATCCATTGAATCTATAAACTATTGAGCATTAGTGGTCTAAAGCCTTGTAAAGCTCAGTGTCTTCATGCATGTCTTGAGTGAAAATAGAGTTGAAACAGTCATCGGACTTGATCCAAACCATCATCCATTCCAATAGTTCAGAGAACAATGTTGAAGATTTATATGTTACTAGGCATCTTCGAGTTACAACCTAGGAGACCTTCTTGGAGCGATAATAGTGTCCTTTTGCAACCTCAGAATTATGCTACCCCAACATGGGGGATAACCACCCAATCTGGACCTTAAGACAACTCCTTTTCCGTTTAAAGTGGTGACTCCGTCTAGGGATAATGGGACCAGTTTCCCATTGTGGGTTTTAAGATGAGAGTGGGTGGTTCACGAGTGATTGCAATAGAATAATGATAATCTAAATGACCTATTATATCATGAAAATATCTAAACTAACTTATCCTAATGTAAACCCGGTTATTTTTGTGTTGTATGTGATCTACAAAGATATCTGCTTAACATGTGATAATAAAGATCAATCACGCATAAACAGAGATGATAATGTATAAAGATAATATCTTTGACTAAATAGTTAGTCAAAGAAATTTATAAAATATATCGCATATATGATGAGTTATATATGAAAATCAACAATTTCAGCTAGGCATCATACAATAGTGCAATTAACGCTTAACAGAAAGGATAAATCTCACACTAATTAAACAAAAACAGAATCAATCATACAAGATAATAGTACCATACATGCGAAGTTCTTCTCATTTGACTAATGAAATGGATCAACTCCTTTCTTCAAATCAAATTATCTCCCAAGAATGCAATAGTGCATCAACAAAGGAAAGTATTCTGATATCTAAAAGAAACGATCATGTTCCATAATTTCACCAGAGCATTCACAAACTTACAAAAGTGCATTCTTTGCAAATGTTTTTGATAAAATTCTAGAGCCTTCTCTAAATGCATGAGAAGGGTATAAATACTATTCTAACTAATGTGAAAAAATAGATTATACAAAAAATTGAGGAGGTTTCAAATAACCTTCCTCCTAACTAGTTAACTAACTCTAAAAATAAACATTGGCTTGATTACCAGAGGCTAAAATGATGATTTGTTGTCTGCCATCTTGTCCTTCAAATCACATATATCGGTCATTGGTTTGAGTTGAGGAGATGCCCCAAAATGTGTCCTGAGCTGTCCTGCAAAAATCGCATCGGTGAGAGGTGGCAGCATCCACTAAGTTGAATGAAGTGAGCTGTTAAGGGTCATGATTTGACTATGCGGCTTGACGAGGTATTTCCAATATGAATCCCAGTCGGTCTTGGTCAATTTTGTAATTGTTTCCCTTTGAGTCTCTGCCTTTTTCTGCCATCTTTTAGGCAAAGCACCTAAATCGGGCATTTCTTTTAGATTGCCTTCCTTTACCAGGTTGGTGACAAACAGAGTGTGGTTCACCAACTTGATTATATTCTTTGATACCCCAGCTTCCCTTGCCACTACTAGCTCTGCTTGCTTGATTCTCGTGTCCCAGTGTGTGAAAAGGATGTCTTTGTGTGTCTCCTCAATCTTAGGTAGATTGGCTTTCCTTTCGTCTTTGGTTTCCTGCCATTTGATGAACTCTGAGATTTCGGTGTTCAAATCAGTAAACTTGGTTCTTTGGTCGATCGCCTTATTTTTTAGTTGGTCACTAGTGATTAGGTAAGGAGTATTATGTGACATATTTTGGTAGAAGTGTTCTTTATATTTCATCAGGAGGGAATTCAGTTCCAGCGCCTCTTTAATGAATTCCTCGGTAATAGGAACTTCCTTATATCTTTCCATGGCTTACTGCAATTCTTGGAGTTGCATGTTTTTGGACGATATATTGACTTCATGGCTTATCTTCATGACCTCCATGCTCTGTTGCAATTGGGCAAGTTGCTCAGCTTCTTGCATGTTCACACTTGCTTTGTCTGTTTCAAGTTGTTGCTCGAGCTGTGCAATCCTCTCCTCCTTTTCTCTCAACAAAGTAGAGACTTCAGTAGATTTGTCCATGGTGGCCATTGTATATGTTCCCATGAACTATGAAAATCTAGTCAAGTTCTCAGTTGGGTTGAAAGGAATGTCCCTCCAAACTATGTCCATTGGCTCATTGTTATAGCTCCAAATCTCACTATTATGGTTTGTGATGCTGCACTCATGGCCTAGGGCAACCCCTCCTTCCAGACCTGGTCCAAAATTTAAAAAATAGTGTTTTATCCCTTATACGCGACATTTCCCTGAGTTAAACGCGCGTATACACGGGTAGGCATATACCCAACCCACGTATATGTATTAAAACACTTAAAAAATATAAAACTCCTTAATTTTGGGTGGAGATCGCGGGTTTTACCTATTGATCACCTGTTAGTGCCCGTGGCCCAACTGTTCCCAACCAACTCCCAACTAAAAAACTACTTTGGGAGAGGTATAAAAATAGCTCAAAGGGAAGGCCTAAGGGAGGAGAGAAGAGAGAGAAAGGTTATTATACTGAGATTTTTCCCCTAACCAAGTCTGAAGACCCTTGTGCCTTCTGCACTTCCCCCATTTGTACAAGAAACCCTTGTTTCTTTGTGTGTTCATCTACTATTTATTACATCATGGAGTAAGTCATGGAAGGAGTTTACTAAAGGCTTGAGGCTACACGGATCCGGAAGGAAGCTTTGCTTGGAGCCTGCGAAAGGTTACTCAGGTGAAATTATTCCTTTTAGACATTTTATTTGTCTATAATAAAGAAACACGTCTTGGTTCCTGATATAAATCCTCTTTATGTTTATGATATTCAGGTTGGAATTCATATGCGAATGGTTGTTTAAAGTTCATAACTAACTACCTTCCTTTATAACATGAAGATGATTTCTTTATAATCTTTTGTCCATATACTGTTGTGTTCTTTGGAATTGGTTTTTTTGCAAGACAAAGGAGTGAAAGGGACTTGAAGAAGGTTTTGGACCCTAAAGGACCTTCTCAAATGTAGGACCTAAGGTACGCCCCTCTTACTATAGAATTTGCTTATAATAGCATAATGGTTGTGTGAATGTGTGTTTCTCTTTATAGATAACTTTCAGTCTACTAGGATTTGCACCCAAAAGCCCTAGGGGAACATTTCCCTCAACATAGACCTGATAAGGATCTTATATATGTCTCCCACACTCAAATATTTTTCAACTAAACCATTATTCATCACCCAACTTAGCCTTTCATTGCTTTCTCAATTTGAAAAAAATGCAAACACTATACAAGAAAAAAACAAATTCAATTGTTGAAATTCGAAGTTATTTCCCTCATAGTACTATTTTAAGCTATTACTATAAGTCCTTGGAATTCAAATTAGTTTACCAGTATGAACATATAAAAGGAAGTCCCCATTAAGATACATAGGGAGGAAGATAGATTGAGACTCCAAGGTCGTGAAACTTAGTTCCATATGGCCCAAGTTTTCAAATCCTTCATGCTCCCCTCGACTTTTGACTTGAATCGATATGATCTAGCCAACATTATTCCTAGTGACTTCCTTGAAGCCATGTAACACCAAGGAGTTGCATTTTAAAGCTTTGTCCTATCATGGACTATGAAATTCCACAACTTAAAATGAATGCAACCCTGGGAATGCATAGAGAATCAACATAACATAACCATTTTCAACCATTTTTCCCTGCATAACTCAGAGTTTCATGAGTAGTGTTGAAACATAATGAAGCTCTAATTGAAAGTTCATTGTTGAATGGAGTCAGGTATGGAAATTTTTTATGGTGGGTTCCTTTTTTGATCTTTGTGTCATTTGATATGTGATTCATGGCAGTCATTCGTTGCATAAAGACACATATATAGCCTCCATGTTGTAGTTGCGTTCAAAAGTTACAGATGTTGCAAAATCTTCTTCATACATGCTCAATTTTCCCATTTTTGTATTAGTTAATATTTTTTTTGTCGAGTTGTCTTTGATCCTCTAGGCTTGACCTATGGCTTGAGGAGTCACGACCCAGGGGCATCTGAGCCGTCAAAGTCACTCGGGGGTCACACCCGGCCTGGGTCACACTAGCCCTTAGCTAACTAGATTTTTCAGCATGCCTCCTCCACCTAACACAGGGCACAAGCACCCCTTGTGAGGTTTGATCCTAGATCTCCTTGCTAACGAGGCCCACCTCAACCGGTTGTGCTAGTGGGACTTGACATGTATTAGTTAATCTTAATGTAATATATTTTCTAGTATTATATATTTGTAGTATTATTATATTAATTTGATTTAATTGTGAAAACAATTTATTTTTGTATTTATTATATAAGTTATGAATGGAAATTTTAATTGGTTGATGTGAGCTTATTTCTTTAGTGTGTGATATTTATTTATTAATTTAATAGAACAGATTTGTAAATGGTTAGTATTAGGGTTTGATGTAGTTAAGGATTCAATCACTCTATATATCAAAGTATTTACAATGCATCTTTGACTTTTGATATATAAATTAGGACAATGCAGTGAGCCTTCCACCATGTTTTGATACTAGCATGCATTATTGTTGCAATCCTCTACTTCTAGTTGGTATGCTAATTCACATGCATTAAGAAACACACACCTTGTCTTCGTATGAGATATATTTTCCCTACAATCAATAGATAACATCAAATGCACCCAAATGCAGGGGGAATATAAACTATACTCAGAAAAGGAGTAGAGAGTGTGCATTCAACTATTAAACAAAAGAAAGAAAAAAAAAAGGGAAAAATAAATGAACCCAAATCACTTGTATGGTTGTTCTTCAACTTGACTTACAACCTATGCTTCCAATGATGGAATTGTAAATCGGGATATACAACAAGCAAGCAAGGATGCCACTTATTTTTATTACAAAAGGCACCCCAACTTCAGTTCGAGTCCATTAATTCTAGCTCGTTGTATGGTCTTTTCCTTACACGCTAATGAGAGTGCTTCTTTTTTCTTCTAAGAAACTCATTATATAAGCTATTTCCTTAGCCACATTTCATATTTTTGTTACATCTATCATAAGAAAAAAAATGTGCCTATGATAATTATGGCCAAGAGATTTTTTTTCTAATTTGTGCTTACCCATCGCTAATTGCTACACATGGAAAAGGATGCACCTATATCTCTTCAAACCGAAAGATTCATAAGTAGTGTATGCATGGATACACTAAACAAGAGTTGATTTTTTGTGTTTTGAGTGCCAATAAATAGATAAAAGTGTCTTGGTCGACGGAAGGTAAGCCAAGTCTCTCTTCAATCCAAAAGATGTTTTCAAGTTACCACTTCTTTGGCAAGTCAAGTTAGTTGAGCCTAGCTAGAAAAATGAATAAACCTTTGATACAACCAATGAATCATGGTTTGAATTTTATGATGAGTTGCAACTTGCTTCAAAGAGTCATTTAGGGACATTTTGTGACTTATGTCCGGGGGTGTAAAAACCAAGATGCATAATTCCTCTTCAAACCTCTCTTGTTTATTTGGCTTCTAATAAATAATATTTATTCTTTATTTGGCTTTTAACATCCATTGTTTGATTCCAAAAGAGATAGAATGAAGGAGAGCAATAAAGAGAATGATGTACTAAAAAAATTAATTCTCAAAAGGCTATGCCATCGTATTTGCAAAAATTATGTTTCACACAAACCCGTTCAAAGCAAGATTAAAGTATTATGAATTGTAATAATGTATATAAATTTAGTTTATTATTATTATTATTTAATTTGAATATTTGTTAACTTTGAAAATACATATATTTTTTAATATTACTAAAAGAACTATTTTTAAAATATTTGAATTGACCATAACTTGAAGGTCTTATTGCACCCTTTGCACAATATAATGTCATGTGGATAACTGTCACATATATTTTATCCATAATTTATGGATATTGTTGACATATTCAGGCATGGTTATTAAATACTTTGTAGCGTTTTTTCATTTTTATGCTTTGCAAGAAAACTGTCCAAAATTAAAATCTTTAAAAATAGTTCATACTTGGGGAAATAACATATTGTAAATGTGTAGACATCTCAATTTATTAGCTCCTTCTAGAGCGCGACTATAAGATTCGATTTTCCTATTAACCATTGTTAATTTAGTATTGACTAATGCAAGTTATAATGTTTAATTTACTTTTTTCTATAGAGCATAATTCCTAACTTGAGTGGTAGAAACTAAGATGCCTTGCAAGAGTTGTTTTAAATGAATTTTTACTTTTACATTCAATACATTTACATCTAATCAAAATTTAACCTCTTCCTCTTCGATGTTTCCTTCCCCTGATTTGAGGTATGCTCGTTGTTATGACAATTTATATCACTTGGAATAATAGAGGTACTATTATCCATTGGTTCCCATGAAATGGTAAGGTTATTATATCCTCCATTGGATATGGCATGCAACATTAACTATTTTAAGAGAGAAGGATATGTTTATTCCCTACATATTTGTAATCCTAGAGTGAATCATCAATGAATAGGAGAATGAGGCCGTAGGTGAGGTTGGTTCTATCCTCCCATCCCCCCATTCCAGTTTCAAATCAATAGTTAGGTCAAGTTCCCCTGCTTTAAGCAATATACCTTCATTTTGCAAGTGCAAAACCAATTAGAACCAACAACAACAAAGCTAACAACAAGCTCTTGTCAATATACGAGGGCATGTTTCTCGTCATCGATATAAGACCCTTTTTATAAAATGATATCGCGGATTGTTGGGCCCCTTGACACATTAGACCTTTGAAGAGATACCCAACCTTCAAGCCCGTTCGATCAACCCATCTGTAAGCTCGTTCAATTAGTTGATCCCCAACCTCTAGTGATACATTAGAAACCCTTTTATTTCAAATGTTATTGTATATATGTTCGAAGGGTATAAAAATCCATAACACAATCCGTGTGCCCTTTGCACCTCTTGGTGCAAATGCTAATTTATGCATTTTGATCCAAAAATAATTGACTTTAGTTTTGAAATTTATTAAAGATCTAGCATATTTTATGAAGTTTATTAAAGTTTTGAAAAAAACAAATATTAAACCAAATATTTTGAAAATAAACAAATACTTCTTAATTTTTTTTAATTGGTTGATGGTTATTTTTATGTGGTTTTAAATTGAATTATGATAAATAAAAAATATATTTGAAAATGGAAAATCTAAAAAAAAGGTATCCTCCAATTGTCATAACTTTGCAAAATAAAATGTCATGTGAATCGTTGTCAACCATTCTTTATGCAAGAATGCCATGTGGATCATTGTTCACCATAATTTAAGCAAATATATTTGCATAAAAAATGGTGGGCAACTATCTACAATTCCTAATTACATTTATTTTCACCATATTTTTACTACAAAGGAATCTCAAAATACATTAAAACTCTCACATGATAAAATGTTAATAAATATAGATTTTCTAGCTTTTAATAATTTTAATAAAATTTATTCATTACTCTATTAATTTGCAATTAATTTTTACCATTAATAACTTTAATTATCAATTACATAGAAATACTAAACAACAATACTACATATTACACAAGTTTATATACCATATATTATATCTTTTATATTAAAATTAATTAAATTTTAAAATCATAATTAACATCATATCAACTTACTTTACTTTATTCTTGATAATATATTTGAAGCATATTTTCATATGACACCGTTATTACATAAATATGCATGGTGAAAACCTTTCCTACCAACCACTCCTACCTAAATGGATGGTTACGTCAGCATGTGTCATTTTATTTAAAACTTGAAATAAAAATATTGCGTTGATGAATACATAGGGATGATATCTATAAAATGTTAATATATCATTAAAAAACTAAACTAAAATAAAAAATATATATTTTATTGGACAGGGAGCACATATTCACGGGCGAATGCAACGATCTATGTACGGTACACTACGTAAGCGTTGAGTACGACCACCCTCGGACCCTCCGCTTCCATAATGGAACCGCGACTCGAGCTGCCCGTCACCGACGGTGCCCTGCCCGTTGCAAAGCCTGCCCGCTGCCCGCCAAACAGTTGAGCGTTGAATACCCTGTCAACTTAGGGACCCTCGCATTTACTTTCACGTGAAATCAAATAAGTCCGAGAAATTCATCGAAATCAGACTGCCTGTCGGCAAGATATGTCGGCAAGCACTGCCAGCTGGTTAGCAGATCCCGACCGTCGGACGATCTCATCGAACGGCACTGAAAGATTCTGTTTCAAGCTGGCAATTCTCCCGTGGGCTCCACCGTCACATTGTGCGTCCTCCAAGAACCATTGAAATTGGGTGAGATGTTTTCCACGTGTTCGTTCAGTCTTCCTCTTCCTTTTTTAATCTTTGACCGGCCAACCAATCATGCAAATTTCATGCCGTAGACAAGGATGGCCTGCTATGCTTACGTGGACAAAAGGGTGAGCTGGCATTTTCATAAATTCCAAAACTAGCAAAAATATCTACAATAGTTTGTAAAGTTGTTATAATATAGTATGTTTTCTTTGGCTTAGAGCTCAATTTGGAATATTAAATTAAAATTAAAGTTTGTTTTAGTCTACCGACATCATACGTCACTCTATTCAATTTGAAAATTTGAGCATCTACTCCACTTGCACCATTGAAGTAACTAGTCTACCTTCTATTATTTGGGAATCAAGGTAATGCAATCATTGCCCAACATATGATATTTGTCATCATTTTGTTTACAGGATTAATGGTTATGGTTCATAGAGTAAGTTAAATACGCAGAGAATTGAATCCAGTAAGAATTTTGTCAGAAGTATATTTTTTTTTGGGTGGAAAGTATACGTAAAAATATGATTTTAGTTTAAAAAATTGTGAAAAGTTTTATATTATTATTATTATTTTATTCTATAAAAAATTCATGAATTTAATTTATTTACAAATAAATTAAATCACTATAATTTTGATAGGGAAAAAGTGAAACATTTAATCTTATTAAAAAAACATTAACTCAATTTTTAAATTTGTGTCTTTATTAACACATTTTTATAATTTAACTATACAATAAAAGTAAGTTATTATAATAAGTGCATAATCGATATCCATAAGTAAAAAGTTCTAAGTGTGATAAACAATTACAAAAACTCACTTTTATGGTTTACCAATGAAGTGATGGTAAGTCATTATAATAATTTCATAATCCATATCCATATATAAAAAAGGTTATGAGATTAATAAATAGTTACATAATTTTGAAAAACAATAGATGGAGGTGAATATTATCTCATTCAAGAAATGTGGAGTTGTCTACTTATTAAATCATTATTCGTGTTTAGTAGTAAAACAACAAGTGCATAATTCATACCTATAAATAAAATGTATTAATATTATAAGTAATTATTCTTTATCACAAAATCTTCACACAGGCATTAGCAGTTAATGTCATATGTAGCCTTAAGGGGTAGCTCGGTTGGTTGAAGCCCCTTTCCCGCCAAGTCTTTGGCTCTTTGTCATGAGGCATGGGTTCAATTCTCCTTCGGTCCGTCAGTTTCCGACTCTATCTATTGGGTCGATTGGGCATATGGTCCCTTTGGGTGGGCACACATAAGGGTCATTACGAGAAAAAAAAGAAAGTTAATGTCATATGTACTTTATCAAATACCTAGTTTGGTGTTTTGGTTAAGGATCCATGTCGATGGGTCAAAGGTTTTGAGCTCCATTCCCCAAGTGTTCTTCCTTGATCACAACAATTTCGTACATGAATAAGTGATTGACAATGTGGGTACCTTTCCAAACAATGCAATTTCATGTCTAGGTTAAGGTTCGATATTCATAAATAAAATGTTACGAGTTCCATCCCCTCAAGTGGGTTTCCTTAACCAAGACAACTTCATATAAGAATTTAAATATTTAATCATGTGGGTACTTTCTAATACCATGGTTTTGTGTTTTAGTTAAAGTTCGAAATCCACAAGTAAAAGTTAATAAATTCCACCCAACCAAGTGTCCTCTCTTGATCACAATGACTCCATATTGAATAAACATATGATAACATGTGTACTTTGTTGAACACTTTCCTTTGGTGTATTGGTTAAACATCCATATCTATGGGTAGAAGGTCATCAATTCCATCCTCATCAAGCGGGATTCCTTGATAATGCCAACTCCATAGGGGCATACATTTATAAGGATGTGGGGACTTTGTTAAACACCCCATTTTGGTTTAGATAAGGATGGATCATATCTAGCAAGTAAAATGTTATGATTTAACATTTTTTTGTGAATCCCTCCATATAATTTTTTGCAATCATGACAATGCTATGAAATAATAAATATCTAATAACATAGGTACTTAGTTAAATACCTTGACGTAGAGTTTTATTTACAGATACATATTCATGAATAAAATGTTATGAATTAACACATTCTTGTAAATTCCAAAAAAAAATAATGCCATAAAATTTTTGATATAATTTTTATTTCATTATCAAAATAAAATTATTATATTTCCACCTTGACGGCAGTGTTGGAAACCATGCTTATGGCGGGGAGGGGGGACGGGGAGAAGACATGTCATTGCACTGCCTTTCATGACATTAAAGAGAGGGATGTGTGGACAACTCCCCCATGTAGTCACATGGCATGCTACAAGTAATCAAGACCCAACAAATTAATATGGAAACCCTTGCATCCTCTATGTCTTCTTACCTATCCTGGAATTGCTCCACCACATTCTTCTACCTTTGTGATATCACCCCCCCCACACCTCAACGTCCAGTTATTTTGTGCTTTAGTGAAGGAAATCCCAAGCCCTCCTAGCCTAAACTTTTGTAGCTCTCATCCCATCATTGATTCAAAACTTTGCTACCTTCTCACAACAATAGGGGTGCATGTGACATGTTTGAGAAACATCTTGTGAGGGATTTAGCACCAAGGCATAGAAAAAATTGTTTGGAACAAGCACAACTCCAACACACTGGTAAGTTCTCTATCATTCATCACCTCATGTCAGTATTGTCTTTACAATTATGTGGTTATGATTCTATGGTCCAAGTTCTTGGGTGCTATCATTGAGGCTGAGAAACTTGTTGTTACTCCTGTTGTTCTCGTCCTTCTGGCTCACGCATATACCCAAAACAACCTTTTACTACCTTCTATAGTCTTGCTTCTATTATTGTTGCTCTTCTAGTTTGCATTGTCTTTGTCCCTTACACTCTAGAAGAGTTTCTCTTAGCTTGATATGCTTCAAAATCTCTCTAGCTCATCCCATGTTTTACATCGATCTCATGAATTTCCTAGTGTTGCGTTTTGACCCTTACTTAATGTGATCCAGAGGAAAAGAATGCACCAATGGCACAATTCTTGGGGTTTAGTATCCTCACCCAAATCGAGATCCCAGACAAAATCTTATTTAGTTGTTGATTTTTTTCTTTCGATCATCCCTCCTAAAATCTAAGAAGAAATCCACCAACTTGAAACCTGGGCCACAACTCCGAAATGGCCATTTGAAATCATACATTCAAGTGGAAGTCTTTGAATGGATCCCAAACCTTGGTAACACGAGAGGTCATAGAAACCAATATTTTCATTCCATCACCCTACATTGGTAAATAAAAACTCTTTTGGGCCACGTCATAAAATAAAAATAGGAGGATCACAATGAAATCATAGCTTGCCTCGATGACATCCAACAGATTCAAAAACACTAGTACTCTTAGCTGGTCATCCTGGATGCCCCATTGGCCCACATTGAGAAGCATCTTCGGTGTGGGAGACACTCTCCACCATGCACAAGCATGCAGGATCCCGCTCCGACAACTTCCTCTGATCATTGATGCATGCATTGGTCTCCTATTTTTTTCTTATTTATGTTTAAGGAACTATATTTTATTTTCTCATATGATTTATAGTTGTGGTTTGGTAGCATTACCTAGTTCATTGTATGTAAGTATTTTTATAACACTACCAAACATATGTCTCAACAATATGATGCTTAGATAATACATTTATTTTGATTCATTTTAATAATTAAAAGAACAACACAATACCTCTATTGTCATTAGACCAATTTCTCTTGGGACAAACCATAACAATGAAATTGACTTTTTGTATATTTTCTACACCTAATTTATAATCTAATAAAAAAAACTAATTAACAACAAAATCCTATTTATTTTCATATCTATCATAATTAAACGCACTCTCCTTATAAATAAAATAATCACAATGTGAACTCAAATCACAATTTCACATTTTCAAACTCCAATATTCTACGTTAATAACCCATATCTATATAATAAAAATAAAAATAAAAACCCTATCTATCAAGATTGCACATACTCTTTTTTACTAATAAGTAAAATAATCACATTGTAAACTTAAATAATCTACAAGCTTTTTCACCTTTTCAAACTCCAAAATTTTATATTAAAAACTCAATGTTGAAAGTACAAATCTTTAATAAAAATTATATCTACATTTCCTTTATTTATCAAGGAAATACAAAAAAATAACATGTCTTCCGCTTCTTTATCATTCGGAAAAAGGGGTATTTTTGTAAACTCATTTTGTTATTGGTTTTACCAATTACGAAAGCCACTTTTTATGTTTTTTCCTTTTTCAATTCTGTTAACAAATTGTTTAGTTTAACGATGCGGAGGAGTTGCATGGAAAGTTATAGAAATTCCGGTTATATTTAGAGAAAATTTGACAAGGATTTTTGTAAATCCAAGTTATAATTGTTAAACTTCAAAATTTTAGGTGTCCTAGATGTTTTTGATGGTGTTGAATCCATTTCCACCATCAAAAACATGATTCAAAAACTGCCTCTACAAAATTTTTTGAAATTTTTTACCCAAATTCCGACCACTTTTGGCTGTCTAGGCGATTCCTCCACCTCCTTAAAGACTTCCTAACAAATTAAATAATTAAATAGATATATGAAAAATTATAAGGGCTATCAATATAATCGATTTAGATTAAAGAATTCAGTTGCCTTCCTTAATTTGAATTTTTACATATACCTCCTCTAAATCCCCATCTTCCATTACATATACACAGTGGTAAATTAAAATAATCTTTTCATATTCCAAAATATATTATTTCAGCAAAAATTAATGATGAGAATCGTACATTAAATATTCATTATTTGTGTTTGATACAACCTTACCTTTATTACTCAATTCTATGACACATGTCCCTTTTTTCCCATGACAATGGCACTCAGGAAAGAGATAGATCCATCTCTTTTGCTATCATTTGGTTTTGGCCTCAGGTTACATGAGTGCATTACATCAATACGGAAAGGTCCTTCTAACACCTACTATCATAACATGTCTAAGTATGTGGCCCCACAGTCCTAGCTCTTAGTATGTGGCCCCTTTAGTCTTATCTCTTCTCTTTACATTAGAGTTGTCAGAGGCCCACCTGCACCTCTCAAGGTAACATCCAAGTTAATGCATATAAAATGCATCTCAATTTCTTTAAAGTGGTTGTAAATTACAGGGGTGTTTATTTCACTAAGTGATAGCTATTAATATTATTGGTAATATATGCCTAATATGTTTTTATTAGTATATGTGGTTTGTGATTCAATAAATGCGCATATATATATAATATATACATATATAATTATTATATATATATATTATAATTATGATAATTTAGAGGGTGGGGTACGGGGAAGGAGAGGGAGAAAGAAGAAAGGCAAATAAGGAAATAAAAGAAAAGAGAAAAGAGAAAGATAATCATTTATTTCATTTAATATTCAATATTAAGTTTTTGCTTAAAGTTTAAATAATTTCATGTTTATGAAATTAAAAGTTTTTTACAACCACATTCCACATTATTAATTGATTAATAATATGTATTTTTGTGTGGGAAAGATATATGTGGATGGAGAATCGAAACATTGAGGTAGAAAAATCTCTGCTACTTGCTCCACATATGAGTTTTCCCACACAATACTACTTGTGCACACACATTAAAAGATACTTAATTTAATATTTCATAATAATAATAATAATAAGTATTTAATCCACAAATGTGAAAGTACAAATGCACATAGTATTCAGAATCTTGAATACCAAGATTCACTATTTCTACTTTGTAAACCTTTGTTTCTAGTTTTGAAAATCTCACATCCCACACCGATCCACCAAATAGTACGAATTAAAGTTTATGTTCCTAGTTAAATTAATTTCGTGTTTGAAAAATAAATTTTCCTCTGCACTGTCATTCTCTTGCACATATCTCGCCCTCCACACATCCTTTATTCTGCACAGATTCACATCTCTATGCAACTCTTCTCTTGCACAACTAAATCTGTAAAAGTTTTAAATGGAAAAGAGTTTAAAATGAAAAAATAATAAGAGATAAGCACACTAACAATACTTGTCTTACTGACAGTGTCAAAGCATTAACAAAAGAAACCCCCCACACCCTACTTATATAAAGGACATGCTCAAAGCATTGTCATTATCAGAGCACTCACCAACAAAATGACAACTCACATAATTAGCCTTTTTTTTAATTCTAAAATGATTTGTTAGGCATCAACAAATATCGAAAAATAAATCACCCTCCACCAAGGGAATTCTGTTGAATCAAGGCTTGCTCAACCAATAGAAAATTAGACATACGATTTCCAAAAATTAGAAACTTATTTTTAAATTTATAGAAAAATAGAAATATTCAGGATTCTCTCAAAACTTTAGTTCTCTCAAAACTTTAGTTGAAATTGTAAAAACTCAACAAAATAATACAAAGTCAACGAACTTTGACCATAAAATGAATGTTATAGTACCTACGAAATATAGACTAATAATTTTTTTTAACTATATTTGTATCTAAATTAATATCTTTATTAATATTCAATATAAAATTTTATTACTTAGTTTTACCAAAATATTTAATAACGTCTTTGCAAAAATTATTATAATTTTTTATTGTTAACGATATACTCAATGACATCTTTGTAAAAATGGTCACAATTATTCATTTTAGGGTCTTAATGTGGAGTGAATTAATTGTAATTACATTTAAAATAAAAAGTTTGACGTAACAAATAAAATAAAATGATTTCTTCTTTTTCATGTGATCAATAAATTGAAAAGATACTTATCATTATTCAATAAATAATCTTCTATCATCATTAATAATAAACTTAAATGTATAATTTTAACAATATATATTAAAATTTGAGAAATATTAAGAAGAAATTAAAACACAAACGTGTGGATTCTTAACCTATTAGCTTTAACATAGACTTGAACTTGTTTATCTTATTTATTTAGGTTGGATATCACCTTAGCCTTAATCATTAACAAATTTTTACTCAATTTCAACATGTCTCTTTTTTTATGACAATGATACTTGGTGGAAAGAGATAGGTCCATCCCTTTTGTTATTTTTTTATTTTAGCCACTAATTAAATCAATGTCATTATATCAATAGAGAAAGGTCTTTACATTAGAATTGACAAGGCCATCTATACTTATCAGGTTAACACACACTCCAACTTAAAATTCTCTTCTCATTTCCCTTGGGTGACGATGTATATATTTATTCTAATAGTGAATTTAAGGGAAATCCATAATTAAATGTTTGATAATCTTTTCATTGAATCAATGATGGATGGAAAAGTTATAAGAAAGCATGCACAAAAAGGGATAGTACTTTCCGGGACCATGATAATATAAAATAAATTATTAATCTCTTTTTTTCTTTTTCTCTTTTGGTATCATAGTTGCTTCGTCACCCCCTTAAATAATTATTTGGTGAATATTATATTATTATATATTTTTCTATTTTACATACTTTTACAAATATATGAGCATATTATCGAAAATATAACGAGTACATTATAGACTTAAATCACCACTTGGAATCTGTTGACGGTGTTGGACCTGCCAACATGTCAAGAGATCTCCTCGGTAAGAAGTCCCAACTAGACCTCAGAGCGTTTGATGTAGGAGTCCCAGCAGTGGGTCGTACAGTATCGCCTTGACCGCGGTTGCGCGTAGAGGTAAGCAAGATGTCCTTGTTGGTAGCAAGGGTGTGGCATGCGCATCAGACCAAGGAAGAATGGTTCTAACACATGGAAAGTGGGATGAGTGCGCCCCTTGGAAACCTGTGGAAACACGTGGCTTGAAAGGGAACACACAAGAAAAGATGCATCACAAACTAGAAGACAAGTGAACCAACAATCCAAAGTGATGGTTAAACCAACAACACATCTCAGTAAGATTCATGCATACATATACAAAAAGAGTCTATACATACATGTGTAAGCAAATAGATACATATATCGTTAGAGTAACCAAGATAACTGAAATACAATAAAAACATATCCATGAAACGTGTTGGCTTTGTTATATTAAGAAGTGAAAATTCCAATCATACAATAAAACCATGACCAACCACTAGCCTCAATAATGGAATGTTATAGTCACTGCTGCCTGCTCCTCTAAAGAGATGTACTAGCTCTACACTGTGGAGAAGTCAAGGCTCATTACAATACACTCCAAGCTTTCTCTAAGATACTCCTATCAGAAGCTTGGCTGCCCAAAAGCCTGTACAATGAGTTATGAGGTTCTATAAATAGCAAAGGGTGGGGTGACCATTGAGATTCCCCATTGTGACTATTCACCTACCCTCAACACTCTTCAACTGCTCTATGATTGTTACATTCAACTATCGACACTTGGACTTTCACTTTACAAGATGTTACATACAATCTGCACATGGACCCATGTGAGACAAAAAAGGATTGAGCAAGCCATGCAAGACATCACTAAGACTCGAACAACTATGGGAATACCAACTCTTCAACATCCTCTTTATGGTAGATGGTGGCGAACTGATGCCAAGCTTGGTAGTCTGTGATGGTGTCTGTGTAATTTGTGGTGACATTTATGGAAACGAACTCTTGCCTTTGTTGCATCCGGGTACATTGATTTGGCTTCTTTCTCCAACTCATCTGATAACATGCACATCATTGTCTTGAGTGCGGCTGGACAAACGACACACTAATGCATAGTGTATGCATTGATCACCAAGTCTACGTTGGTGGTTATGCGCATCAACTCGTCAAAGTACGTGTCCAACTCCAGTCGGACTTGATTCTTTGTCTTTGCCTCGATGAGTGTCCCAATAGATGGGATCACATGCACACGTACAACAACATCCATGATTCTGAACACCCATGCATGTGAAGCCTATAAACTAGTGATCAGATGTGGGAGTTCCTCATAGTTTCGAATCTCACTCCAGATGCGTCCTTTCAACTCTACCACCTTGGGCTTCATCAACTTGGGCAAGTGTAACGGGGCTCCCTTGTATCTCATTGTCCATGTCTGCATTGGTTGACAATAGTATGTAGATTTGACAAGATGTATGCTCTCCTAGCACAGTGTTGCTGCCAACAGTTGAGATGGACAACTACCTTACGTATGGTACTGAATCTGGAATACAACATCCGCATGACTGTCTCAAGGGATGATACTTCATCCAGTATTGCTTTCTTTAACTATGCTCTAGTGGATGTTGTAACCTGTTCTCCTCCCTGCTTGGCCATCTGTAACTCTTAGTCATTCGTTCGTTCTCTACTATCAAGAAGTGAACACTCAAGCTAGTGGCTTTGACATATGCTGCTACATCCTTGCGCATGCCAAATATGATCACTCATTCTTCAGACTACACAGGAGATGCGTGGACATCCGGAGTAGTCACTCTGCGCAATTGCACAACTCTATTTTGCGACTCATTGAATGATATGTTGTGCATCTCTACTTCTGGATTGTCTTCAAGGATCTCAGTATCATCTTAATCGCTCAAGACTTGCTTTGCTTCCAGATCTAGTGAAGCTGGTGGGTCGACCTCTTAGTTATAAGGCATGAGGTCAATATCATGTTCTGACTCTGGCTGCTCCATCTCCGTATCCATCTGGTCAAGTATCTATTCAATCTCTTGAGCGAAGTCTTTCTCTTGCGACTGCTCACCCTGTCTGCTTTGTACCAGCTGCTTGGATGAATATACAACCTATATGGTTTCAATTTCATCAATCCATGCATGATACACCTCCTGATGTGTCTGTCCCTGCTGTGCTTCCTTCTCATGTCTACACAGCTCTTGTTCTTCCTAGAGTTGCTACTTCAACTCTTGTAACTCCTTCACTATTTCCTCCATCCTCTGTTTATCTCTTTACCTTTGCTCATTCCTCCTGTCATGTTGTCACCTCTTTGTCTCTATCTCCAAAGCTTCTTTACCTGCTTGGAACTTGCAACTTTGTTCTACCTTTGTGTTGTCCAAAATCTTTCTCTTGCCTTTGTCACGTGCAGGTATGTTACCCCCTGCTACCGCTGATGATGGTGCTCTCCTAGATGCTACTTCGCACTAGTTCGCTAACCATTCCACAGCTATGCCAGCTGGTTCATTGAGCTTGGAGAAGTTGTGGAAATATCTCCATGGGTCTTCCTCAGCCCAATGACATGCCCCGTGGATCCAAGGAAATTGCACTCTCATATAGTGGTCCTTTATAAAGAAATGCGAGTCGTACGGATTGAAGCTTCTGGTGTCGAAAGTAAATCTTTTGAACTCTTTTGTCTCGGCATTAACATGCTTTAGATTCTGTATCTCGTACGACCCGATCCATAATGGAAGAGCGGGCAGGGAGCCTTCTTCTTCTGATGCCATCTAGCTGAGAGTCTTGTCAAGATGTGGTACGACACTTCTTACATGATGAGCTTGTCCATGGAAAACTTCGGTAAAACATGCGGAGGCTTCTTTATGGTATACATCCGTATGAAAGTGCCAAGAGGTGAGGCATACCAATCCGCTAGGTCGATCAATGCCTCCATTTCCGCCTGTGACATGCAAGGTGGATCCTGCTCAAATATCATCTCGTACACTGAGGTGAACAAATGGTCTGACAACTGTGTGATGACTCCACGGAAGTTGCATTCAGAAAAGAATTTGCAGTAAATGTGTACAGAGGTTTATGCTGATGTCCATGCCCAACTCAAGCTTGGGAATTGCTGATGGGCACAAATTGCATCCAGAATGTATGCATACATGTATATTTCTACTTGCTGACCTTTGGGTCACTGTCGGGCTCCTGCTACTTATTACTTCAGCCTGTGAGCCAACATGTTGAACCAGTTGCATGGTTTGCCTTCACTGGCCAGTTGGTCTAACGTGATCACCCAAATTTGTGGGAAGGTCTTCGTGCTCTCTTGGCCATACAAGCGGCATGAAAAAATGACCAAGTACTAATATGCCTTGCACAGTATCTTCGTCTTGTAAACTTGGTTGGGTATCATCCTAAACTTGGCTAGCTCCTTCACCCAGCTCTTCAAGATATCCTTGGAGTTTGCACTGTTGTTGGGTCTACTGAAGGGTGTCTCCATTATGATCACCGACTTCGGAAAGTGGTACATCTGCTAATAGTCCTTTGCCTTGAAGGCAGAAATATCTGTCCCTCTGACACTTCTTAACACCGTCGTCTTGGGATCAATGTGCAAGACGACCCAATGTATCATGTCCGCACATGGAAACGTGGGATACCTGCATGCAATCCGATACAAGCCAGACTTTTAAATGTTCACATAGACCCTGTGGTCTTCCAGATCTTCCCCAAATGTGCCTGAGAATGTATCATTGATGTCCTACCATTTCAATTTTATTTCTTTGTCTATGAGAAACTTGGTGCCTTCGTAAATCAATAAACTCATAGATACTTGCTCAACTCATCTCTAGTTGCGCTCTCGTTGGTGTCTTTTAACCCTGCTCTCTTAGAGGCCATTGAACCTAAACTGCTGAGAGACGGACGAACACCTACTATACTTGGAGACATGGCGACATTCATGGCAAGTAATCTGTCAGTTGAAAACCAAAGAAAACTTGAAGACTCACATGCAACATACCTGGGAGACTGATGGCAAGGATTGTGTAATTTTCACAGGGAGTTTGGGAGGCTGACTACCAAAATTGCATAAAAGACAGTATGGAATGTCAGGAGGTTGTTTGACTACTGGAATTGCACAATGCGCAATCTAGGCTGACCTGCTAGGGGCTGCGATTGCGCAATGTGCAATTTCAATTAGCAAGGCATGCAAGCCCAGGGACTGCATTGCGCAATTTTCTGGGCTAACAGAGCATTGCCTGTCAGAATCGCATAGAGAAATCTTGGAGGACAGTATTTGGCTAGTTTTTCACATTTTCTGGGAGGAAGGTAGAGCCTTCCCTCTCAGAAATGCACAATGTTGTCTGGGTGAGGCAAGGCCCGAGCCAAGGTTGCCAAGACCTGCCGACGGGTGACTGTAAACATATGAAGCTTCAAATGCATGGTGAAACTAAGTGTAAGCAATATTGAATGATCATGCATGCAAACAATGAATGCAAGATTTTGAAAACGGGAAAACATACATGTGTGTGAAACGGGTCGCTACATCGGCGACCGTTAGTGAAAAAACAGTGTCATGCATGCGACAACAGTGAGATGTAAATGAAAACTGAAATAGTGCTTATACTAGCTAACATGCATGCAAAAGACAATAAGTGTTCATAGAAATCAAGCAGACAACACTCACACAAGACAAAACACAAAAAGCAACATAAATGCTACAAAAGACATGTAAAGCGGACTTACCCAAAAAAAGCATCATTGGATGTGGCGAAGACTCCTAGATGTGTTGTGGGATGTTAGAGCTCCAAGATCGATGTCAAGAATGAGCTCTGTAGTGTCGAATAAATAATTTTTGAGGCTCATGACACACATGTCACAAATCTAGGAAAAAGCGACACTTGGAGGGCAGTTTCTAAAATGATCTTTGTATGTAACCTCCAGCTGCTAAAAATAGATCCCTAAAATCTAGGGATTCTTTTGCATGTTTCGTTTTTATTTTTCAGGAAAAGTAGTGCATGCATGCAAATAAGGTTTGTTAGGTTCCGGAGGGGACTGGTCAACCTGAAAGCACATGCAACCTACAAGCCTGGGAGAGGGATTTGCGGAGTTTCTGGGCCGAGCTGGGCTGGTTGTCCCTGAAGGATTATGCAATTTCTGGGGTCAATAGGTGATTTTCTCCCAAAATTGCGCAATTTCTGGGGCGAGGCCTAGTGCTGGGCCATATTACGCAGTTTTTTATGGGAAGGCTATCTAACTATCTTGCGCAATTTTGGAGCCCAACAGGCTACCCATCAGATTTCCACAATTTCTGGAGGGAAGGCTGGTTCCCCTCCAAAATTGTGTAATTTTTTGGGGGAGCTACTAAGCCAACAAATAGCCTAAGTCTCGAAAGGAAACTTGTGAAGGGAGTGAAGCAAAATGACATGCACAGGATGGTAAACCACTCAAAATTAGCTGAAGCCAATGTACTTGATAGTGCAAGACATGCTACTAAGGATGGTCAGTAGGGAGGCTCCAAAATGAAGCTAAGGAACAATTTTGGAGGGTTGTTGTAGCCGCTATAATACTTTGTTACACATTGGTAGAACTCCATCTCTTTGAATGGACCTTCTTTATGAAAATCAATTCTAACACCTCTGGAAGTATTGTTCAGTTCTCTGTCCATCTTGGCTTCCACACTTGCTTGATTGTAAGATGTAGCATTTGCTAAGCTCTTGGTCGGTTGGCACACATTCCAAGCCAAGCCAACACAGTTGTTTTGATTGGGATGAGGGGTATATTGGTGTACAAGCCTTATGGTCATCAGAGTTTTAGTTTCATCTCTGGTGTTGCTCCACTGCCAGTAGGACTAGACAGTACCCTAGCGAAGTCACGTGGGAACACAAGCATCGCTCCGCTGCCAGCGAGCCTGGTCAGTACCCCGACGGAGTTACTTGCATCACCTCTCTACGCAAGAATCATTTTTCTTCTTTTGTCTTATTCATTTTCATTTTTTTTTCAAAAATTTTCACATTTTCGTTTTCCATAACTATGCATCGCGCTTATTCATTTCAGAGGCGGAAGAGGGATCCCAACTTATTGAGAGCAGAATAGGTTGTTCCTTTAGAGAAGTAGTTTGCATATACCTATGACGTGCTTATTAAGGTTTTCCCCCTCACCTTACTCTACTTGACTGAGCTAACAAGGATTAACCCAAAAACAATCGACTAGAGTAGGTGATGCTAGTTAGCACGCAAGCGTTGTGTTTTCACCAAGGTTCACTTCGAACAGAATGTATTTTCCGTTGATGTATCATGGAATGAAAACAACAAGTTCTTCATACAAAGGCAAGACGACAGATTAACCAAGTATTGATAACTACACAAGTCCTCTTGCACTTTACCCAACTTGTTTCAAGAGTCGCACATGGTTTCATGCAAAACTAACTTACGAATGTAAACAAGCAAACAAACAACAACACAAAGAAAAAGCATAAGTAAATGCATAAGCAAAGCGATTAAGCAAACAAACAAGAAAGCAAGCAAACAGACAAGGTAAGAAGCAAACATGCATGCAAGCAAACACTACTCCTACCCCTAAGCTAACCGTGCACGGGTCTGCTCACATGAAGTGATACTTTCAATGCAGCCACTGATGAATTGTTCAACCCATGTTGGTGAAGGCATGGTTCACAAACAACACAGATGTGCGAATCAACAAACATGAAAGATATAAAATGAAGACAAACACACTCCAAGTTTAAATGCGTTCACAGAACATAAGTGAGTGCAAGTGCATGACATGAAATTCGTGGACTTAACATGGTGTTGTGTGACATTGTGTGCAGATGTTAAGCATACACATACTCTTGATTGTGACATGCAAGAAAATGAAAGAAACAAAGACAACTTGCATCGCGCATGTGTGCTTTCTATGTAAGATTCCTCCAATGCATGAGCGATGGGATCGTGTAGTTCGAGTGGAGGAAGCATAATCTATGTGTGAGATTGATCTTAATACATAAAGATTGTAGTGTCCTATCTAGGGTGCTAGACTAGGCTATATTTATTATCGACCAGGGTGCGTAGACTTAGAGGCATGTGTCTAAAGTATATAGACATAAAGGATCGTTATCTAAGTCTAATCTACCTAATTACAACGTTGTCATTCAATTCATTATCAAACTAAAACACACTATGTATCACTATAAATCAAGATTCAATTCAGTTAGCAAACCAAAACGCTGTGTATCACTGTAAATCAAGATTTTAGTCCCCTTACAAAGACATCATGCATAAAATCCCTATTCAGCAAATACTCAACATTCATTAACAGTTACACAAAATAAAGAGATATGGAAATCGTAAGCATAGAGTTCATGACATTGCTCTACAAGATAACAAGGGATCGAATCCCTCACAGGATATGATTCACGATCTCAGTGATGATCTATTCAAGCACATTCATAAACATAAAGCATACGCATATTACAAACATAAATCGATTTTAATCACTGCGCATATTAAATACCCTAACTGTAAATGAAATAAAACAACAGTATACCACGTTACGCAGGGCCCGTCCACGTTCCAGAGGTATACTGGACTGTGATCCAACGATTACCAAATCAACACAACGAAATCATGACTGTAATGCAAGTCTTTGATATTAAAATTGAAACTCTGTTTTTGAAACAACGATAATGATAATGATAATACAACCGGTTCAGAACTATGTTTACATATGGTTTTACATCCCTTGAAAACGAATGTACATTCATGAGCAGGCTATTGCCGCTTTTACCACATCGCGATTTTTGAAAATGTTTCTATCCTATACTAATTTCAAAAAGGAAACAAACTAAATCAACTTAGGATGCGTGCTGTTGCTGCCTTTGTCGCCAACATGCCATAGTTTGACCTTCGTTGACCGCGCATGTAGGAGGGTTGATTCTGCTGTGGGATAGGTGTTCGTCCATGCTTGGACATTCCGCTTTTCATCCCTACCCTTCGCTCTAGCCTAGCTGTCATGCCACATGTCAAACAATAAACCAATTACAGGATGTTGGAAATTCCTGTAGCCATTTTGCCAAAAATTCCTAATTCGTTAACATAAAACCCCTAAATTAATTTCAATGCAATTTAATAACTATAAGACTATTAACTAATCAATTTCCAAGGGGTCTGAGAGATAAATGATGAAAAGAGGTTGGAAAATGACATGTTTTGGGAGGGAAGAAGGGGTCATGGAATGGTACCAACATCTCTCCCCGACTTAATGAATTAGCATGTCCTCATGCTAACCCTGAAGTGCTTCCTTTGAACTCTGTCCCTGCCTGTATCTCTACTACCTTTAGCAATGTGTCCACATTCGTTTTCA